>JXSR01S054290.1:3789-14035 GCA_000969725.1 Ophiothrix spiculata | reverse complement strand
CCTTACAATCTCTGCGTGCAATTTCCTTGGGTTTAACAGATAGTCAGAAAGTATGTAAAGGTTGCGTTTTATAGCCCATGAATTGAACTTTCAAATACTGTTTGTTCCATTTCGATCGATCAGTAGTGTACAATAAAAGTTATGTTTTATCAAATATTTTGGTAGATTTTTGTCTGATCCATTTACATGATTTTTGGCCATAAATTAGGGGTGATTCTGAAAAAATCGGTCACCTTGGAAAATTTACCATATCTGTCTTATTTGTGCATCAAATGTGTTCATTTTTTCAGTACAGATAAAGGAGAGCATGCACATAATAAAGTGCGTAATAAATGAGTAAACATTGTTGCGGTAAAATGAGCAGATCAATAACAACAATCAAAAGAACTCGTGAAATTGGACCAGAAAATTTTACATCCAAATATTTGACAAAGCATAATTTTTTTTGCATAATACAGATTGAAATAAATCAAACGGTATCTAAAAGTTCAATTCATTAGCTATAAAATGCAACCTTTATAATACACTCTCTAACTATCCATTAAATTCAAGAAAATTACAAGCAAAGATTGTAAGGTTTTTTATCTGGGATACCCTGTAGTTGCATTACCGTGTTTGTTCTCATGTAGTACGAAAATATTACTGGTTTTGGTTCGTATCATACTCGGCTTTCAGTTTCGTGTGATACGAACCCAAACCATTAATATTTGCTCGTATTGCATGAACAAAGAGGAGATAGCTAATATTATGACATGACATAAGATATGTTTAATTCGAACCCATGTAAATAAAGAATTCCTATTTTGTTATTATGACAGGCAACTAGCGACATATATCATCAACGTAGTCATTCAGTTAGTACTTGAAATATTGTAGTTTAATACACATTAATTGGTGAACTTTTGTAGTTCTTATTTGTTCGCACAGATTTGTTTTATCTCCAACGGGGTGCTTGTATTAAATTGTTGATAATATCATTGTCTAAAATTGACTCTCTTAACATTTCAGATGTCGAAATGAGCTAAAACGTTCTACATTAGAAATGTAATGATATTTTACCTAGTGAAAGTACTGTTGGGGTTTCTTTTAGTAGGGATATCAACGGGAAAATAAAAATTCCTATTCAATTTGTTTTCATGACACACTCGAATTGTACTCTGTTTCCAAAGTAAAATGACACCAAGATCACATTTGTGGGTCAAGCGGTTCCGGAGGTATTAAATATTTTGTCCGAAAAATTTGGCGCTATTTGAGCTAAAAATTAGGGGTAAATTAGAGAAAATGTCAACATAAGGAATTTAGGGGCGTGTAAAAATGACAAACAAACTAAGAAACTGATTTGTTGTAAATTATTTTTCTTCTACTAGGGACTAAGAGTAGCTAAGCGTCCAAAAAAATCCCATGTCTGACTTCGTATTGAAAATATCCACCTAAATTTGAGGTCATTTGTTCAATTTCAACAAATGGACCCATTTGACAAGGTGTACAACGGGAGTGTGGTAAATAAACAACACAGCACAGACAATGACGTTAAACCAGTAAGGTGCGGGAAATAATGGCAACTACAGTAACTGTTCTTACTCCCCTTACCTTTAAAAGTACTTATTTCTACACTATTTTACTGATTTTTACTGGATTAATGACATGAAAGACGGGTGCATGCGAGTAACATTCTGATTCACAACTATTTTAACTGATACCATCCAAAAAGACGAAAGAAAATTTTGGCGTGTTTAACAATGTCCAGCCAATGTTTGTGCCGATAGTAGCTGTGAACAGGGCAACGATTGTTTGCCTGTTTGCAGGGGTTTATAAAACACACAGGAGATTGTGGTAGTATTGGGTTTGAAGTGGATTTCGCGAAGTGATTCATTCGTTGTTGAAAGTCAAAAAATATACCATTTTGATCACGATTATCTACCGGTTGTATTGATGTGAGACACTTTTTCAGAGACGTCCTGTGTCATCCAGGGATTGCAAAAGTATTGAGAGATCTCCGACCGGGGCGGTGGTCTGGGGTTTTGATTGACTGTTGTGATGTACAAAAGGTGATTTCCAAAAAGTGTCCTTCATAAATAGAGCAATGGGTCTATCTCCTTTAAAATAGTTGTTTACTTTTTGCCTAAAAGTGAGTAAATCACATCGCGAAATGCATTTTTGTACAACGCGCTATACCGCAGAACGGGGCTTAATTTGTGTTTGAACGGAGACCTGTGGTCCATTTTTCACACGGAGCTGCTCATTTATGAAAACATACGAACATTCAATCAACTGTAATATACTTGTTTTATGATTAAAAACTAAAAGGAACACCCTCAATATTAAAAGAAACTAAATTTCTTTAAATAATTACATTTTTAATTATTTTAAACATTATTAATTCCCTCAACGAAGATTTTAAAATGAAGGTACTTGAACGTAAATTTCAACCTAGCACGGATTTGTCTACACTAATTGACATCCCTACTTTTAGACAGAATTTGTTTCTTTTGTAACGATACTATACATAATCTCCATCAGGAGGAATCTTTAATATTGCAACAGACGTGATATTAAAAAGATGAGTCAAAAGTTAATCTGTTACAATGGGAATATAACATAACTTTGGGAATAAATTATTTTGTTATTGCCTCAAAATATATAATGTTAAACATTTTTAAATTGAAAGTAAGTAATATATATCAAAGTAAAAATAAAAAGTATCGACGGAACCGATTTAATCGTTTGAAGGCTACAGTTAACCTGTTTAATTTCAAAATAAGAAATAGAAACTGGCTGATTAGTCGTCTTAGGCACGTTCGTCATAATTGGTCCCCAAAGGCGTTTGTATATAGTAACTCTTTACAAATGTTGCCTCAAACGGTACGAAAGATGCCATGATTAATTCAAAACTAAATGATATTTTACGCTGAATAACAGAGCATAATTGGTTTACTTAAAGCTTAATCGTCGGTTGATCGTTTTCCGATGCTTTTGCTCATTTGCTTCTTTTGAGAATATCAACAATATACCAGACCCAGTGGTTCCGGGTGGTTAACATCTTGTTTGGTTTTTAATTTGGAACAGACTTATAAGTCGGTAACTGTGCATTTAATGAAACAATCAGCCATTTTGTAAATGAGTTCATTAGGTTTTCCCGTCAAAACCAATACTAAATCGGACTTTGCCTCGTAGTCAAGGTTTACCCATTGCTAATTATCTAAAAAAGAAGAGATGATGCAATTGTCAGTTTTACAGGTGTTAATTACCAAACCAGACCAATTATGCTAATATGCGAAAATGCTATTAACAGTTTTACTGAGGGATATCAGGTCGCTACTGTCATCCGCATGCTATGTGCCATCAAAAAAGGAATTTGTATTTTGATCAAGGAATACCTAAAGGTTACTTTCCATGAAGACGCAGTTTACATAGGCGAAAAGAAATTACGTCTTCTGAAATCCAAACATGTTATAATACGATGATGTTACATGCCCTTGTATTAAATTTTTGATAATATCATTGTCTAAAATTAACTCTCTTAACATTTCAGATGTCGAAATGAGCTAAATGTTCTACATTAGAAATGTAATGATATTTTATTTATATATATACACCTAGTGAAAGTACTGTTGGAGATATCTTTTAGACAGAAATGTTTTCTTTTGTAACGATACTATACATAATCTCCATCAGGAGGAATCTATAATATTGCAACAGACGTGATATTAAAAAGATAAGTCAAAAGTGAATCTGTTACAAAATGAATATAACAAAAGTTGGGGAATAAATTATTTTGTTATTGCCTCAAAATATATAATGTTAAACATGTTTAAATTGAAAGTAAGTAATATATTAAAGTAAAAATAAAAAGTATCGACGGAACCGATTTAATCGTTGGAAGGCTACAGTTAACCTGTTTAAATTCAAAATAACAAACAGAAACTGGCTGATTAGTCGTCTTAGGCACGTTCGTCATAATTGGTCCCCAAAGGCGTTTGTATATAGTAACTCTTTACAAATGTTGCCTCAAACGGTACGAAAGATGCCATGATTAATTCAAAACTAAATGATATTTTACGCTGAATAACAGAGCATAATTGGTTTACTTAAAGCTTAATCGTCGGTTGATCGTTTTCCGATGCTTTTGCTCATTTGCTTCTTTTGAGAATAACAACAATATACCAGACCCAGTGGTTCCGGGTGGTTAACATCTTGTTTGGTTTTTAATTTGGAACAGACTTATTAGTCGGTAACTGTGCATTTAATGAAACAATCAGCCATTTTGTAAATGAGTTCATTAGGTTTTTCCGTCAAATCCAATACTAAATCGGACTTTGCCTCGTAGTCAAGGTTTACCCATTGCTAATTATCTAAAAAGAAGAGATGATGCAATTGTCAGTTTTACAGGTGTTAATTACCAAACCAGACCAATTATGCTGATATGCGTAAATGCTATTAACAGTTTTACTGAGGGAATTCAGGTCCCTACTGTCACCCGCATGCTATGTGCCATCAAAAAAGGAATTGGTATTTTGATCAAGGAATACCTAAAGGTTACTTTCCATAGGCGAAAAGAAATTACGTCTTCTGAAATCCAAACATGTTATAATACGATGACCATTAAAAACAACACAAAACCTAACGCATATGGGTTTTCATCTCGATTTTACACTCTCAAGCCTCACGAAATTAGCCTTATTTTCACCTGTTGACTATTTATTAGCAAGACAGCACTTCACTGTCACGGGGATACTCCCTAAACTAATCTAACAGAAACGTATGCGACGAAAATGGCCATACAGGCTTAGTACATGTATTTCGAAACACACACTGAAGGGTGATTATTTCCTAAATTAGGAGTTTGTGTGACTTAAAAAAAAATCACACCCTAAAAGGCCATTTCATTTCATTTCATTTCATTCAACATGTAGGTCTACAACCTATTAAGTTCGGTAGACCCTATTATATATGCGATTTTGATTACCCTAAATAGCTGAAGACAAAATAATTGTCTTGTTCTAAAAGGGCACATGTTATATTCACTTCAGTATCTAGAAGAAAATTCGGATTAACTCAGAATTGCCATTATGTAGTTTATATCGACCCGGAGTTGCGCATGCGTACCACGACAATAGATGCATATTTTTACCAGCTAAAACGCTTTGTGTTGCGAGTAAAGGTATATATGAACCAAGGTCATATTTTATCCCATATTCAACCCTTCTTTGACTCAAACAGAGTCAATAACTAGTTGAAAGTGATTTGTTCTTATCGCAAAATTAGGTGTTATCTAATATAAAAACATTCCTGCGTTACTTATCAATTGTTAAAAGTACACATTTTGTGTGCACCTCTAACCGTCTGCCTAATTTGGCTGTACTTATGGAAACCCTTGGAGTATTTTTTCGACACGACACACAAGCTTGAAGCACTTGCATTTTGGAATATAAAAATCAAAGAATTATAATACTGTTACCCAACAGATGTGATTATTAAATAGTTTTATAAGGTGTAGCTTATGTTTCGTCTTAATTTAACCCCTTTTTTTTTGTGCAGAAAAACATGTTTTAAAAACATATGAAATTTACACGTTTTATACACTAATTGGCGAAAAAAATATGTATTTTTTCGACACACGGAGAGTAATGAGAAGTCTTTTTCGTTATTATAAATAGTTTTGATAAGATATTAGTTCGACATTTGATGTTATTTTCAGCGACGGAAAATAGATGTGTAAAGATACATGCAGTACCTCGTATATTCATAATTCTTTCGAGCTTTAAATGGTATTGTAAATTTTGAAAAACATGCATAACATGGTAATCTTTGGAGTTTAACCTACAAAACTTTCACCAAAATCGGTTTATTTGAAGTGCTTTAAATTGTGAGGTTCAGGCAAAGAGGCGTCAATTTTTTCGAAGTAGTCTGTTGACGCTTTTTTGACCTTGATCATAGATGTGAAATCACTAGTAAAGGTTCTGTATAAACTAGAGACACTATATCATATTTACGTCTGTATCCATATTTGTTCTGACATGCGTAAATGGGCAACAATTGCAGGAAACATAACGTTCCGCTCTATCACTAGCGAAAAAGAACGGTAGCCTTAATTGCGTAAATTGTTGACAAGATTTGTCCTATAATTCTTGCCTCACTTTGATTAATCTTAAGAATGTTATAGCAAGACAAAGTAGATGTTTAAAATGTAAATGAGTTGAATAAGGAATACGACTATGAGAATGTATTTTAGAAATACTTATTGGTGCTAGAGTTGCACAATTAGTTAGCATAAATTCTTAGTAGAAACATACATCACTTCACATACGTTAATGTATGACTTGATTTATATTCGCTCAAATGATGAGTTTTTCTGATTAGCTTGTATCAGTTGAGTCTCCTCTGTAATTGCCAAACATACGTGTTTATGCAAATAGAAAGCTTATAGTGTCTTTATTACAGTGTAAACAATGCAATATAACGCGCTTGTTTAAATAGAAATGTAAATAATTCAATAAAGCATGCAGCTCTAACCAAATAAAGTAAAACACTTGTGTTGTAAATCATCAGTGTTTGTTAGTTTTAATATGTTACTTTCTAAAAACTAAAATACTTCAGATTAATGTCTTAGTGGGATGGAACCCTAAACCATTCTCCTAACCTAAAACAATTGGTGGATATTCATCTCATTTCATTTCATTAAAGGTTTATTAACAACTGTCATTGCAGCAAAAAGCAGCTAAATTACAACAGTTTTACAATGTTTACTTTAAAATATAAACACCACAATAGCAAATATATAAATATTCTAAAACGTTTACCACGAAAAAGGTCTCCCAGTTTTTTTCGATCATGATCCGCTAATAACTCCTAGATGGAACAATAATAACAGGGCAACATTTTACCATTGTATAAAACGAAAGATCTTTTTATTCAATATCGCACAGAAAAATGTATCTTTTGTTATAAAAACACTCTACATAATTGTATTTTTATATTTTTATGACAAATACATAAAATTAGAAATGTGCAATAACAAATATATAAATAAAAGTAAAAAATCGTTGTAATTGCCTTATAAAAGTAGGTTACTCGGCTACAGATGTTATTGATCGATTCATCTGTATATGTATGTTCCAAATTAATTTTTACTTAACTACTTACCAATGATTATAACGTAATCCAACAAACGTCTTCTTTCGCAATTTTCAAATATTTTATAAATATCAAAGATGTTATCTATAAAAAGTAATTGTGATGCTGAAATTATAAAACATGTTCTTACATAGATTAAATAGCACCATTGATATAAAGTGCTTTTTATTTCATTCAGTTGTCAAGAAAGGGAAGATTTGAGCCACAGATATAACTTTTGTTTCCTTCTTGAATAAATGTTTCATAAATCTGAATAAATGTAATGATTGTCCTGCATTTGCAAAACTGAAATCGTATTTTACAGATATTATGAATAACAGTGAAAGCAGGATTCTTATTTAAACAAATTGAAAAACGTTACAACATTTGGAGCGTCCGTTAACTTATCGTCAACCTCACGTCAATAGTTGAAATACGCGCTCCAAATAAGTTAAACTCGCTCTACTATCAGCGTAATATTTAAGAAAATAATAAAACAAGTCAAAGAAAAGTATATATCTGTTAGAAGTGAAGGTTAAATATTCCTGATCTGAGCAGTATTTGTGAGAGTCTATCTTTAACAAGCCGCAAAGTTACCTTTGGTCTGTTTCAGGTATTTGTACATATATCTTGCAAAGAGTATTTCATTATTGCCATTGTATGTACTTTATATTACCATATTTGTATGTGTTTGTTTCCGTTCATTATCGTTGGTTGTCATTATGGGGCACAATTAGACCACAACTTTATGCGGCCGACCGCAACCTGGCCACGGCCTTATGTTTCCAAGATGGCGACCGCAGACTTGATTGATCACCTCAAAATTATTCAAAAAATTTCATTACATGTTTTGAACTTATTTAAAGGTGCACGAACAGGCATACAGTCACCATCCTTGGAAAATCAAAGTTGTGGGCACGTTGTGGCCGGCCGCACAAAGTTGTGGCCCAATATTGCTCCAGCGCCTTGGTCATTTAAAGCGTTGTTAATTTTACTAAACACTACTGCTCCACTGAGTTTGTAACACTAAAGAATATTCGTCAAATGACTTCACTACAGCGCTTTTATTTACATAATTTTATAAATATGTCAAACGTTTTGAAATAAACACAGTTACTGTACCACACATAAACAAAGGAGTAAAGAAGTTCACAATAAATGAATCGAACAACCTATGTCAAAACTGAACTTCTTCACGCAAATGCGGCAATAATAAAGTCAATCAAATTAAAGGTCTAATAAGATGTGTAACTGTCTTATAATCCAATTTCTTTTATGCCCTGAAAAAAGACTCAAATTATTTTCAAGTGAGCAAGATTAACCTAATTTTAAATGGACCATCTTGGCTTCTTTACGTAATTTTAACATTCTGCTGTTGACTTTAGGGGGTTTGTAATAATAATTATTGTTTACTCAGAAGATTGTCAATTAACATTAACACACAGATGATAAATAACAATGGAATATAAACCTCAACCATTTCAGCCGAACATATCTAACAGTTACAAGGCTACAGTAAACGTGTTTGAATTTATAAGAAACATACAAATAGAACTAATTAGACTTGTAAATATGTGTATCCTCATTGCTTTAATTGAAGCAATGACGTGTTGGTGTGTTGTATTGCTATGCTTACGCACTTTTTCAATAGGTAACATTACCATGATTACTCACTGAATTCACGATATAGGTGCGTTTCTTACACTACTTTTTTTTATAATTAAGGGCGATGTTATTGTACCTTTTATTCAAACATTGCAGTGCTTTATGCAAAATCGTAGCTAGACAATAGTACAAATAATTTCATTATTTTAATCATCGATACTTTACATTAAACCCTAAACTATATTTTTACTGGGAAAAAGAAAGATATTTTTGTCCAAATGGCATAAAGAGTGTATTTCTAGATGACAATGTTATCAGACATATTGGTAATAGGTACTATAAAAGACAACATAACATGATGTTATAACTTCAGTATGCTTGCACTTTTGTTTATTATGAGGAGCATACAGTGATTACGTGTTTTAATATTACAAAACTCTCTCAATATAGAAATTGCTATGAGATATAGGGAGCTTTAAAAATAGTTGCTTATTATTCCAACTGCAAAGCAGGTCTTGTTGTTAAAGCGGTTATTTATGAATCTATTCATACGTACTCTGTGTTTGCCTTATTGACTTTATAATGCAATTTCTTTAATGGGCCTGATGGTTTAGATAGCCCGTCACCAATCAGGGCAAATTATCATAAACGTTTCCTTGTTTTAAATTGATTTGTTTATTTCTTTTCTGCAAGTTTGATTCGTATCTCTTCGCGATATCAACTGTTGGTTGCGTGAAACAAAACACACTATTATAACTAGAGATTTTTCATTGGTCGTTGGTGATTTTTAATAGAAACAGAATTTGGGCTGTTTTAATTAAAAATAGAAAACTCAGAAGAGTTTTGAAACACGTATAGGACATGAATGATGTAACGTCTTATCAGAGGTGTTTTTTTTCAATTTGAATCATCGTCTCATGTACGTTCATATTTACAAAATAGCCTCTCACGAAAATCCTACCTTAGTATTGATAAGATTAAACGTGCAAAACAAAAACGAAAAGATCGGTACTTATGACGAGATGACTTTTACTTTTTCCTGCTTAGATTAGTTTCTATTGGTTAAGCTTACAAATTTATTCGAACATGCAATTTGTGAGTTGTTAATTCATTGTGTGTTATGTAATTTTTTTTTCAAGCCATATCGTATGCGTGAGTTTGTCATTCTTAAGTTTTCTAAAAATATTTACTGTGTAAGATTTATATCATTTTATATATTACAATAAGATGAGAATTAAACTTGTTGCCTCAGAAAATATTTTATGCTGAAGCAATATATATGAAAGCAAAAAGAAAATTAAACGAACAAATAAAACGTATCACAAAACTGACTTCCTTTGTTAAAGGCTACAGTTTACCTGTCTAAATTTAAAATAGCAAACAGAATACGACTGATACAAGTTAGACAAGTTCTTCTTAATTGATGCTCAGAGGCATTTGAATAAGTCTGCATCTTTAGCTTCAAAATGTGCGTACAATTTCGTAATGCATTTTACATTACTTTTTTAATAATTAAGGGCGATGTTAT
>JXSR01S054288.1:11510-24494 GCA_000969725.1 Ophiothrix spiculata | reverse complement strand
TCAAAGAAAGTTATAGGCCTATTATACAAAAGCTTCTAGCTCAGAACCCGCAGTAATAACAGGCAATTTTTTATGCCTAATGGTCAATGCTCTTAAATATCTACGGTACAAACCAAATGTCTGTTAACCTAGCAAATTTTATCGCGTTGTTGCACGCAAGTATAGGCCCTATATGTGACGCGTTTACGCACAAGATGTAGCTTTCGAAAACATGTTTGTTGTTTTCTTGAAATTATCATGATTATGTCCCGGGGATTATGTGTAGTAAATATTTCAGTCTTAAGCAAGTCCTTAACACAATTGTATTGCGTAAGAAGGGCTATAACTTATTTTGGGCAAACGATGTCCAAATATGGTTAAACTAATTAATTATACATGCCCCGTAATTGCAGGGGCGCGTGCTTCAACTTTTTTCATGTTTTGTTTCCAGTCCCCGAATCAAGGCAACGTAAAGGATTGTGGGTAAAAAAAGCGCCGCCGATTAGGGGACTGGAGTATCGAGTCTATATGATTTACACGGCGATAAAATCAAAATGGCGGAGAGTACCGGTTTCCCTGTATAACTTCCTTGGACCACCCCCAAACCTGACCACACACCATAGATTTAAAGCGGAGATACCAGACATGTCCGCCATTTTTATCCGGTATGGAGACAAAATTGGGGGTATTCGGGTTTGACCGGGTTTGACCGACAGCTTGCCGATGAGGCATAGCACCGTGTCATAAATGCGCGAATATTGAAACACGCACACACGCTTTGCGTGTAGGTTGGCGTATCATTTGCGTAAATTATTATTTGCGCAGGTTGTCTCTACGCGTAACCAAGTCTCAGCTCTCGGAGTTAATTTTGCCGGGAACCGAGTGGACCCGAATACCCCCAATTTGAGCTCCATGGCTGACGACGCCATTACACGGGCTGGTATACAAAGCCTGGTATCTCCGCTTTAAATCTATGCCACACACACATGAACTTGAGGCATTATTTATTTTTTAACCAAATAATTTAAAAAGAGAACAAATATTCGCAACCATTGAGTCTAAATTGTATTTGTATGTTTACGTGTGCCTATTGTGTTTAATACGTATGATGATTAGTGGACATGATCATTTGTTTGGGTCCAAAACGCACGTGTTGGGTAATTTACATAAATTATGACGTCACTACTTCCCCAGCATATAGACCTACTCTGACCTACATATCACAAACACATCTGGTTGATTTGCAGGTGGAAATTAAATAGCACGGAATTTTTGAATTTTGCCTTAAAATTATGCAAATTAGGGTCAAATATGATTAAGCCTATACTAATTTCCTTTTTTTTTTAGAACCTAGAAAGTCCCAAGTAGAAAGCAGAAAGTAATATATTTAGCATCGAGCTATTATAGCTCGATGTATTTAGGAACGCATTTCTCAATATTTTGAATATTAGGCCTTCTCTATTTTTTGAAATAGGGCCTGTTGCATATCAAAAATGGTCCAAATGGTAAAAACAAGATTTTTGTTATAAAAATGCACTTTTTGACCTTTATTTGGCAATATTTAAAAAAAATATTAAAGACTATAGAACCAATCATTTGAAAAATGCTTACCCAGATATATAGGCATGTTGCTTTCTAGATTCTAAAAAGTAAAAATAGTTCAAATTTTATAATGAGTTTTGAAAAACAGTATGACTCTTGACCATGATGTGTTTCTGCAATTTGGGATTTTCCCGGAATTGACCAAAACAACAGTCTCCTTAACATGTCTTGAAAATACAATTGTGTTTAGTGATCAACACAGAATGATCGTGAATCGATATGTAGCAGAAGAGTTGGATTACGTCACCAATCTAAGTACTGCGCATGTGAGTTGAAACCGGAAATAAATCAAATGAAATCGTGAGATTCAGCAAGAAGATGCAGATACGAACTGGTAAAATATCTCATCAAATATTGGTTTAATCTGAAATAGCTGATCGAATTATCAACAAATTGGT
The DNA here is from genome assembly GCA_000969725.1 of Ophiothrix spiculata. Classification (NCBI taxonomy): domain Eukaryota; kingdom Metazoa; phylum Echinodermata; class Ophiuroidea; order Amphilepidida; family Ophiotrichidae; genus Ophiothrix; species Ophiothrix spiculata. Next base: position 22,515 of record JXSR01S054288.1, on the reverse strand, counting down.
AACTATGAATTAGTGTAGAATGTTTTGAGTGTGAATATAACTCATTGAAATTTAAGGGAGTTGAGATTTTATCAATATCTCAGGACAATTTTTAATCATATCATGATTCATGATATTATTTATTTATTATAAACAACAATGTCATGACAATGGGGCAAACTACACGATACGCTGGTCCCCTGCCTCTTATGTCTTCAACAACTCCACACTGACATAAGACGCAGGTATCCGCTAATGAATCTAAGCACTTGATTGGCCCGTTCCCTGAAGGCATTTGTTTTCCGCGTCAAACACACAACATGCGTGACGCATTGGTGATTGCGCGAATGCTTGTAACGCGTTGTTAAACGCGGGGCGCCATGCAGAGGTCGCGCATGTAAACAACGCCATTTTGTCAACCTCTTCCCCAAAGCCTTCCAATCACGAACGTTTGCCGTGTAGTTTAATAGGGCGAGTGAGCTGTCAAGTTGTGTAATTCTACTGGTCAAAATTTTGACTAATTTTGATCAGCCAATACCTGCGGTGATGGGCAGTCTGAACCAAATAGTGAAGCGCCCACATCGAGGGTACCAGCATGACTACACGAGAGCTTGGAATGTACATCGATGTACATTCAAGGAGTAGAGATTGTGTCTACAGTCACTAACGAGGGAGTTTTAAAACTGCTCCAGACTCTTGACACCAAGAAGGCCACCGGTCCTGACCAGCTTCTTGCTGAATCTCACGATTTCATTTGATTTATTTCCGGTTTCAACTCGCATACATGCGCAGTATGCAGTACTTAGATTGCTGACGTAATCCAACTCTTCTGCTACATATCGATTCACGATCATCCTGTGTTGATCACTAAACACAATTGTATTTTCAAGACATGTTAAAGGGGCAATTCATGATCCACTTTTCACCCTCAAGGTCAACTCTATCAAAAGTGAGTTTTCTGGCTTATAAGAATCGTCAACTGGTATATGTTAGAATCCCCAAACCATTCTTTCATATGTGCTTGCATTTTTGAGAAAAGTCAGAAAATGTGTCATTTTCTAATTATTGTCGGGGCCCCGACAGTAATTACAACACAGTAGCATATATGGAGATTTTCAAAATGCTGAAAGGCTTGTAACTTGGAAACGAATGGTCGGAATCAAGTGAAATTTTCAGTATATATCATTAATGTACTCTTCTTCTTATTTAGCTAGAAAACAGACGAGGTTTTTGTCACATCAAAATCATGAATTGCACCTTTAAGGAGACTAACGATTTACCAGTGGATATTTCATCCAGGCTCAGCGTCCGCCTCTTTGTGGATGATTGTATCATTTATAAGGAAATTAAGTCATCAAATGACTCGGCACAGCTTCAAACGGACATTGACAAAATTACATCTTGGGAGAAAAAATGGCAAATGAGTTTCAACAAATCTAAATGCTACTCTATGACAGTCACCCATAAAAGAAAGCCTGTCATCACCACCTACAAAATGGATGACAAACCTCTGGATGAAGTAAAAACTTATCCGTATCTCGGAGTTGAAATATCAAATGATATCATCTGGGCTACTCACATCAATAACATCAGTAACAAAGCCAACCGAATGCTTGGCTTACTTCGTAGAAACATTCACAATTGCTCGTCCGACGTAAATTAATCCATTGCATATAAGGCACTGGTTCGACCAAGATTGGAGTACTGTAGCACCATTTGGGACCCATATCACAAGACTCATAAAACTGTCATTGAACGCGTTCAAAGGAGAGCAGCTCGTTTTGTTACTAATAACTACAGCAGAAAAACGAGCACTTCAGCACTTGTTAAAAGCTTAGAATGGGACACCCTAGAAGGTCGTCGCACAAAGGCAATACTGATAACCATTTACGTTCCATGAAGTTCCAACTTATCACCAGTCGTACTCAGCTCTATGGCTCGTCATTCTTCCCACGAACTCTCCTGTTGTGGAATACACTTCCGGGTAGCACCCTATCAACACCAACTCTGGAGGCTTTTCGGGGTAGTGTAGCAGCCATCTTGTAACCAGTGTTGCTGTGATTTTTACTTGCACCATCATCAAGCTTTCATCGCCATCTTTGTTCTCTCCGCACCACGTGTAGTCGTGTACTAGTGATATGGTTCTCAAACAGCACCGTCAGTTATGGGCTCTTTTCTTGTATATATTTACTGACTGTGGAGGCGCTATCTACGTCCCCCGCTTGAGCACCTGTCACCAACTTAGCACTACGTTCATTTTAATAGATCCTGCTGAGTCAATCTACGTAAACGTAAACGTACACAATGGCGCGTCAACCAGATGTGGATTCATGCTGCGTATTCAATGCGCGTATGTTTTTGCGCCTACGCGTTATAGTACCTTCGTGTACAAGTCACATGTAGCTAGGTAAACAAAAAATTAAAAGTTTTTTTGCTTATTATGAAATATATTTCATTTTGAAGAGCTAATTGAAACAAATCTAACAAGCCATAATTAAGCTCTTTTAGACTTGTAGTTGCAGAGATACATCAACTTTATTGCTTGAATTTTTGAGCCATATAACAATAGAACCAGCTGTGCATGAAAGAGGGTGATTAAGTTAAATGTCCTGAAAAATAAGGCTTCCAATCAAATTTCAAATGGATCCAAGTAAATACGGTAGATTAAGAACATTAAAAATGATTTATTTTCAAAGATTTGATGATATAGTTTTACATACTGAGGGGGGATATTTTGCTCAAACATTTGCAAATTTGGGTCCAAAGTGAGCCACCATTGGTGATGTTTTTAAAAGTAACTATCACATGTTAATGCACACGCAGTGTGTGAGGCGCACGGACGTATCGAGTTGAATGTACATCTGGACCTAGGAATGTACATTCCGAGCTCTCGTGTAGTTTGCCCCAATGTCACATTCACATCCAGTTCTACTAAAGACTACTTCTACTTCTACGCTTATTCTCATCAAAGCTAATTAGTCTTGGGACATTCACAAAATTAATTTACAAAATTTCAGCTAAAAGTTATTTGTTTTGTGAAATTTTAATTTGCCTTGATAGGTATTAAAATTACCTTCAAAATGAGGGGCCAACCACTTCATAATCATGAGTAACAAATGGCAAAGTTATGGATGAAAAATATGCATCGAAATTCAACCAATTAATGCAAAAAATTCCCACCCAAATCCACAAACACCCAACCACCCCTCCCAAAGGCAAAACAGCTGATGAGACAGACCATGCACAGCATTAGCACCCAACCAAACCATCCCGTACAAGCAACTGATGAGTGTGGATATGGGCAGGCCCGTAGCCAGGATTTTTTCAAGGGGGGTGCGGATTTTCAAAAAATGGACCTTTTGGAGGAAAAATTTTCGTTTTGGTCGACCCAAAATTAATTTTAGTGGTTTTGACAAAATGACAAGCAAAAAAGAAAAAGGTTTTCAGTAGTTTTTCAAGCATTTTGTTTAGTATTTTAGTAAGAAACGACGTTTCATTTACGTGTTTTGGTGCTTTAGGTGTTCTTTTGGTGGGTATTTAGGGAATTTTATGGACCTTTTTTGTACATTGTCAAATTTGGGGGGGGTGCGACGCCCCCACCGCACCCCCCTGGCTACGGGCCTGAATATCCAGGTCCTCCATGTTCATATGAAACAGAACTGTATTGCATTATGTTGTACAAATATAGCTTGAGTTCTTCACTATTAGTAAACATATTTTGATTTTGTTCCATTTTTTTTGTTCAAGATTTAACACCAAAGATGCTCAACCATTGCAGCCTTGTAGCAGTTTTGATAGGTAAGTTCTCAGACATCGGTTAACCTGTTGGAGACGGCAACCGAAAATCAACATGTGACTCTCAGTGCGGCTCTAAATTCACGTAACCTCTGCATAAAAGCACAAGTTTGGGAACAATTTCTCAAAGTATTGTATCCTAGACAGCTATAAAAATACATTTTACAGGCTAATTTTCCCTCTTTATTATGCCATAGTATGCTACCTGGTAAAAATAGGGCCCGTTTAGTAGACTATTAGTACACAAAACCCTTGTCAGTCAAGCCTGGCAGCAAAGAACTTTATTGGCTTTGACTTGCAAGGCTGAAAATTACTTGACCTTTGACCAATATCTCTTTTCGGGAAATTACTGATCAATCCAAAAATAAAGTTAGCCAGTCTGTTACCCAGAAGTAAACCTTTCCTATGATACCAAACATGGGCCTATATATTATTATAACAGCACATGCTGCAGGGTATTTAAAGTTCAATATAGTGAAATGACTTCTATTGAAGTCCCCCTCATACAGATGTGAATTCTGTGTGACTTCTATAGAAGTCGGCCGCTGCGAAGGGGTTAAAGAGACTATCCTAGATTGTATTTTTGAAAAGTCTACATTAACAGGTTTAGAATTTCACGGAGGGTTACACAAGTCCATTTGGACGCTCCCTGATCAAGTTTGCGACAGATTTGGACTTTCTGCTACTCAGTTTTTGTCAAATATTCTACAGTTTGAAAATCTATAACTGAACTGTTGCATTTATTTACAAAGTGAGTGGACTGTCTAACTCGCAGCGAAATGCTGACCCTGTCTAATGTCAACTGACTCAAGTTTGATTTAAAACTACAATATCATGTTGTAGTGAGCCAACTTTATGAAGATATTACTAAATATGTCTGTTATGTACCTTTGAATGTACAGATTCAATTGGTAAGCTGTTAAATCTTAACCTCAAATCCGACTATTCTAATCATGATTGTGTCATTTTTGTTTATCTTTTATAGCTGTTGCATCAACCGTACATGGCCAAACTACCATCAATCCACTATTTGACTGGTTTTCCAGATTAAACAAAAGTAAGCACTTCTAACATCGTAAAGTAGATTCATTATGTTTGTTGATTAAAAGATTTCATGTTTTAGCTTGACGAAATGAATGAATTATTTACATTTACTATAAATCTCAACATAAGGGGCGCACAATTTGATACTCAGGAGGGGGCATGGAAGTTTTTTGAAAAAAAACCTTAAAATCTTGCCCAAAGGAGAGTAAGAAAAAACAAAACTTTACCCAACTACTTAAAAGTAAAGAAAAACATTAAAAAATGAAATAAAAAAACTTTGCCGCCAAAGGCGGCGAAAAAAATAATCTCACCGCCTTCGGCAGCTAAAAAAAACAACTTGACTCGACACCAACTTCCATGCCCCCCCTGAAAATCAAATGGTGCACCCCTAATCGTCAGAGGACGTCATCAGATCTGGTCAGCTGATCCGTACGGGACGGGGAAAGCCAGGTTTAAGGCTACTGGAAAATTAATGATGGGCAGGGGAGGGGGTAAGTAGTGGTGAGTGATTGGAAAATAAGAATCAAATTTCAATGACCGGGGGCAAGTTTAAACCTACGTGAAAATCAAACTTCACATTATATAAATTAAACATTATCTATGTACGACTAAAGGTAAATTAGTTCAAATTAGTATGCTCTAATCATCTAGCGGGGGCCCGCACGAAGAAGCAAGGGGACTGATACCTATCCAATGGGGGCTTCACTATAACAAATTGGGGGTTGTTGCTACAACGCCTCTCGTTAGGCCTATAATGTTTCTGGGAATCCTTTAAACAACACATGCGTACACCACGTTTGATAAATTTATTTCTTCACAAGCAGTGTACATGTATTCAGGGTAGCGGGGAGGTCCACTTTTTGAACAGACTGCTAAACACAATGTCAAACATGAATTTCAGTGTTGCGTATCAAGCATGTCATTTCTTTCCTTTCACATTTTATGCAGATGTTTGTGATAACCTTATATGTTATAACGGTGGGTTTTGTACAGAAGTAGCTGATATCCCTCTATGTACTTGCCAATCAGGATTCTATGGGACTCATTGTGAATTGAAAGGTAATAATAATCATGCTTTGGAAGAAATTGTGATCAAACCTATGCTACAATTTTTTTAAGTCTAGTCAATTTCTGCGCTGTCGCTATTTGCAGCTAAAACAGGGATATGCAATGGAGAAACGCGATGTAGAGACACTTCCACATTGGCAGTGAAATTCTTAAAAGTTTAATTGCGATAAATAATACCAACTCCAATTGATCTCATGTTTGTTATGTGTTATATTGATGTTTCTAATAATTCTTGGGATTTGACCATGCATATGCACAGGCCTGCATAATATGCATAAGGCGCCAAAAAAATTGTTGTGTTGCCCTCCGCCCCTGATCGTAAATCTCGGAAAAGTTGGACCGTTTTTTTTTTTTTTTAATGTTAATTTTTACCATAAATTTTTTTATGATTTTCTAATTTTAATCAAAATGCACAGCAAAACAATGTCATTTTCATTTTTCTAGTATACAGAATGAATAAAAAGGCACATTTTAACATTTGAAATAGTTTCATTTTATTTCTGTATTCGCTGTACAAAAAATTAATCCTACTTACGACAACAGGATTTCTCAATCAATAACAAACATGGTGGGGTTTGGCACTGGTATTTTACTAGCCTCTACTACAGGTCCGACTACAGGCTGCGTTTAATTAATTCCTGCCGTCAGTGAGAGATCACAATATTCTAGCGCTGTAAAGGCTACTATTTTTCAATGGACATGTGGATCTATCGTTCATTTTGTGCAAGAAAAGGCCTAGATATACTTCTTCATTTTTGTAGTCATTTTCATTCAGAATTTTTCTCATGGTGTAACATTTTCATCACTATGTTTTATTTTCATTCGGAATGATTTTTTTTTTCATGGTGTAAAACTTTTGCCATTGAATTATGTTTGACCATTTATCAAAATGTTCATGATCGTGAAATATTTTTCACATCACGGCATATTTTGCAATGATTATTCATCTGTAGCATTTTGATAATTCATAGCACATGGTAATCGTTGTTTTCAAACAATACCATAATTACCTTGGTCGTTTCAATATAATGTGAAATCTGTCCTTGACAGGTAGGCCTACATTTTAAAAATGGTAAAAATGACGAACTATATCTTGTACTTAAGAACTTATGTTTTACTTCATTTTAAATATTTTATGATTTTCATTCGAAATTTTAATGATACAATCGGAATAAAAAATAATTCTTCATGAAAGAAAACATAAGTTTGAACACAAAATACAGGTAAGGCCAAAAAAAAAAATTACCGCATTTCTTTTTTTTGAAGGTTTTCAGGAGATTTTTTGCTTTTTTTATTATTTTCTTACATCAAGAGGAAAAAAAAGGAACAAATTCGGCCGCGAAGCTGCCGAAACAAAATAGTGACCTAAAACCGTAAAAAAAAAATAATTCCGCGTGCGCATAGCCTCTTTGACTGAAAAAAAAAACCCAACGCGTAGCACTTAGGGTTTTGGGCCTAAGGAACCTGAGACAGAGTTCTTTTCTTTTTTTTTGGCCTAAAACACATATCAGTAATTTTTGCACTTCGCTGTATATAACAAAACAAGCTCGAATCGCACGTTGTTTTGATCATATTGCATTAGGGTGCACACTGGCAGTAAATAACTCCTCCATTGAAATACACGTTAATATGTATGTCGGAAAAATGTTTTTTGAACCTGATAGCTGCAAGGTATTCCATTCAAATTACATACCAATGGAAAGTAGATGGACAGATCTTTAACATATGTTTCAATGTATGGGTGAAGTATCATATTCCTCTTGCTTTCATGTGTCGATCAATTCACATCTAAAAAAAGAAGAAAAAAAAATTCCGACCTTACCGACCCATCTAAAAATTTTACCCGGAGGGCAACGCAACAATTTATTTTTTGGCCTAACAGTATTGCTTGTACTTGTTTATGCAAATAATGCAAGTACATAACGCTTGCCACACTTTACAGGTACGCTCAATAGATCTGTGGATTACTGATTGAACAAGGTGTTGCATACTTCCAGATGTCCTGTGCTTGTTGCAACTTGTGGATATGTGGTGGCAGCGTTCACATTTGCAATTTGTGTCCAAAATTTATTTGAAACAATAGAGACTTTTCATTTTTAATAATATTGTAATTTTGTTTTCCTAATTCTAACCATTAGAATATGCTGAGAACAGCCATTACATTAACAGCCAATGTAATGGCTACTGTCTAAATGGTGGAACCTGTGATTATTTGGACGCTATAAATCTTGCAATCTGTAGCTGCCCAGTGGGTTACACCGGCAACAGATGCCAAAGTGAGTATTATTATTATGGAATTAGATTTAGAGAATATAAGTCTTGTAATCTCATCTGTAGATGCCCAGTGGGGTAAATGTGTCAGTTCTGTATGCACGGGTAAAGTTAGACCTAATCTAGGTGAAAGTTGGAACTGCCATTGTAAGAAATGATATTTACTGACATTTCCTACTTCAAAAATCTCTCAGATTGGAGATTTAGGAATGCCTCATTAGAAAAAAAAGAGAAAATTATAAATGCAAATGCACTGGAAAATTTCATGTAGATCAAGTCTCACTTTAAACCCGTTTTGTGCATGTGGAAAGCACGCTGCTATAAAGCGGATTAAAGTTAGACCTGGTTTTAGTAAAAATGCCTTTTAAATAAGAAACTATAGTTGTTGGATTTAATTCGTGAATGCGTCATCAGTCTTGAGCGTACACGCAAACAAAACAACCTTGAAAATGTACGCTCGCGTCATTGACCACTGCGTATTTACCTACAGATATGCGTTCACGAATTTAATCCAACAACAATATTTCATGTTATTGTCTGCTTCAAAAATCTCAAATTCTAGGTTTAGGTTTCTTTAGAAAATAAAGAAAATTATGGAAAATGGATTTCACATAGACCATGTCTAACTTTAAATGTTCAGACCTTAAATATAGTGTTTTGTTTAGTTTTGATCCATTGTTTATTTAAAAAAGTGTGAAAATCTCATATCTTCGAGACTGGATATACGCCGGGGAAGTAAAGACGTCATAATTTATGTAAATCACCCAACACATGCGTTTTGGTTCCAAACAAACAGGGTGGACAGTTTTTCCACACGTTATTAAGTCTACGGTGACAAAAGTCGCGACTCCTATTTGATACCATTACATTCATCTGAAACAAAAATAAGGGAAAACATTCCGACCTGTTATGCTGACGGTTGTAATCACAAGCCAGGACGGGAACCATGCCGCTATTTTAGTTTTCCAATCGAGAAAAATCAGTCTGATTTGTATGTTTACATACGCCTATTCTGTTAATATGTATGATCAGTGGAACCACTCAGGACATGATCATTTGTTTGGAACCAGATGGCACGTGTTGGGCAAATTATCATAAATGTGATGTCACTACTTCCCCGGCGTATTGTACCTCCTGGGGCCGATTTCACTAACATTTAGCGATTGTCCCTTACCCCGTTTTGACCGCTAACTCCAAAAATGAACGCTAAATAGCGAGTATTTTTGACAATTTAGTGTACAATCAAAACGGGGTTAGTGACCATTGCTAAATGTTAGTGAAATAAGCCCCAGCAGTTTATAAGTCTGCTGTGCACATCCTACACTTCGACACACTTCACTATGGAAATCATGTCAAAGGAAATGAAATGAAAGTAACATCATCTCAACCGAGACACTGTTTTTGGGAATTCTGTAATCATATAATTTCATACAAGTCTTGATAACACAGTGAAGCCGCTTTTTGGGAGGATATTCCACTATAACTAGATTTTTGCTTATTTTGCCTAAATGCTACTCAACTAACTTAAATTACCAAGAAACATTACTGACCTGCTATAAGTTTATAAAATATATTATTGTACCGTATCCACTTATGCTATATTTTTTTGAATGTACATCGCCTGACCTTGAAGTTATTTCATACCAGGGTGCCAAAAATTGCTAAAATACTTTATAATGTTTCGATCTTCGTGTACGATGATTGTCAAACTGAGTGAAGGATTGTCAGATTGCAAGAAGTTGAATTGGACAAATGGATATGGTATAATAGTCAAGCTTTTATTAAAGAAAAGAGATCCAGGGTCAAATTTTCTCTAAAAAATTGCCCCCTGATCACTCACATGGATTTGACTAGAACCGGGAACAGTTGTTGGAGGACTAAGACAATTTAAAGAAATAGATAACAACTAATGGCAAACTTTTTAATGGCACAAGAACCGGGGGCAACTGGGGCAACTTCCTTAAAAAAATGCCCCAGGTCTTTATTTGATCCAGGGGTAATTGTTGAAGAACCGGGGGGAAATTTGCCCTTTTGCTTCTCTTTTAAGTTAAAATTGTTTGGGTGTAGTAAAAATAACTTAGATTGAAATATACAAATTTCAAAGTATAGAACTCTGGAAAGGCAGCCAATTTCAAAGTATAGAACTCTGGAAAGGCAGCCATTGGCTGCCTTTCCAGAGGTCTATACTTTGAAATTTGTTTCTTAGCTCGCCTGTAATGGGCTTGATTGAGCAATTTTAATTCCAAAGATAGTCACCTGAAATAATGCTGTCAGATTGAAATATATTTATGTAACAAACTTTTATGTTCTTATGTGTCAAATTTACAGAACGTGATGACTGGCTAGACTGGCCTCTGTTTGGAACTACTTCAAAACCGAAACTCATAGGCAATGTTCCTGACGAAGGGCTTCTTTCAGGAATTGACACTGACATTGAAAATGACTTTGATACCAATTATAGTAATGATACTGAAGAATACATTGACGATACTAGCGGTCTTTGGATAGTTATAACCTCGGTCATTGCAGCAGTCATTCTCTCCATGGTGTATGGTATGCTGCATTATATGGTGAGGCAAAGACGGCGACGAAGAGCGATACTCATACGCACTATACAAGGTGAGGTTACTTAAGTCTGGCGGGATGATTCTTCAAAGCAGTTTGTTCATGGATATCTGCTGCACCACAGAATGAACTGTCCGCCTCAATTACCCACGCATTATGCCAATTTGTATAGAAAAGCACCCAATTTTATTCAAATGGGTACTTCATTACTGGGCATTTTCACAGTAACGGAAGGACAATCACAGAATTTTTCTGTATTTCAAACACATACATTGCCAAAATT
>JXSR01S054288.1:0-10620 GCA_000969725.1 Ophiothrix spiculata | reverse complement strand
CGTGATCAGCCCACACATTTGTAAGTTATTTCCAACCAGGATCAACTCCTCCAGTTTTGTATATGTTTCATATAGTTCCATGTCCAAGGGAATTTCAAGCACAATCAACTTTGGTGCCAACAAGTATGGTTTAAACTCTGGTCCTTTGGCATCATACTTGTAGCGCCTTATTGATTTGGTAACTTGACCGCTAGGCCTATTGACCGCCCAAAATGTAGGAACTGACAAATGCTTGTTTTAGTCATAATGGTGCAATATCATTAAATGTGCCATTATTTTCACCTAATTTTCTTCTTGCATAAGGATGCTTCCAAGTGTCATACACCTTAGTAAACTTTTACCAACTTTTCTCCACAGTGGCTTCACAAAATGCAACACTTCATCATCCTCCAGGCACATATATTTCACCAGGAGCATCAAGACCAAGGAATTTCTTGACCATTGCTACAAGAAACCCCAGACCCATCCCATGTGGAGCAGCACGGATTGAACAAGCTGCTATCCCACGTCAGTATGAATCGGACTCAGCACCTTTAGTGTTATCAGAGGAACTGCCTGCTATGTCTAATGATTACATGTATGGACCATCACAAGTGACAGCGTCTGGTGTGACAATAGGTTGTATACCTCCGGGGGCACCACCCCCGTATGCTCAAGTGGCACCTGAGGAAGGGGGACATAGTATAAACGAAGCACCCCCACCGTACCCTGGACCCCAGTAGGCTGCTATAACCAAATATATAGTTATTTTAGATACACGGTTTGTTATATCAATATGTTTCAGTAAGCATTGTTTCTATACTGAAGCATCCACTACAGGGTTTCCACTAGGGGAGGGGGATGGGAGTTGTTTCTAGTTAACTATTTTTCAAGCAAAGGAGGGGAGATACCTGACTTAATATGCCAGCCTGTGAAATGGCATCGTCAGGCATTGGGCTCAAATTGGGGGTATTTTCGTTCACTGGGTTCCAACCAAAATCATCTGGTGCCGAAATTCTGTTGCGCGTAGAAACAAAATTGTGAATAATACTTAGGTGAATGATTCGCCAACCTATACACAAAGCATGTGTGGGTGTGTTTTCAATGTTTGTGCATTATGACAAAAATATGATGCATCATCAGCAGAAATCTAAAAGCCCTCAATTTTATCTCCATGCCAGAATCAAAATGACAGTTGGTCTGGTATTCCCTTTCTTAATCTACATGTCGTCATGTGAGTGCAAGAAAGTCGTATCTGCAATGGCTGCCCTAAGTTATATTTATTTTATGCCTTGTCACAAGAATGAGAAAAATCCCTCAAAATGTCCCCGTCTTATGTCAGTGGTTCTTGAAATGGTTCTTCAGGTGACACTGTCACCTGAAGAACCATTTCAAGAACCACTGACGCAAGACTGGAGGTTATAAAGTGTGCAATCTAAATTTATGACAAGTGGCAGCTATAGCATATACGACTTTCTTGCCCTCACATGACGATGTATGGTTTCGGGGGTCCCAAAGTTTGCTCTGTGTGCTGTGAGACTAGAAACTTGTTAAATAGTATCCCAACTTTCATGCACTCACATGACAAATTAATATGAATATTTCGGTTTTTGAAGTGATATACACGTTGTTTTGCTGTTGAATTTGTCAAATGATCCATTACTGATATAAAACTATTTGAATTTAATGTTAGTCATGTATAGTTAGGAAAAATTTTGTATGGTTGCTACAACTTGACAATTTTTTTTGGCAATTGTTAAGAAAATATTGATACCACTTAGTGGCTTTGTGTTTAGTAATTTGTATGACAAAGTCATAACAGTCTACTAACAGTGTTCTTGCTAATAAGGTTATGGTTTGTCTTTCAGCTGTAAAATTGCAAAAATTTATTGATCTTGGGTTATCATATATTAATAGTTAAATTTCTTAGGGGATTTTTGGACACTTTCTGTTGATATGAGTTATTGTACCTTCTGGTCTTTTCAGAGCACTTAATTCACATGCAAACAGTATCCGTTTCAACGCCTGCATTTATTTGCATGTGAGTGCAAGAAAGCCGTATCTGCAATGGCTGCCGTATGTGATATATATTTTTAAATATTAAAATATCTTACCACTAAAATGAAAAAATCCCTCAAAACTTCTCTCCCATATGACAGAGGCCCTTGTCAGTGTCACCTGAAGAACCATTTCAAGAGCCACTGACCCAAGACTGCACATTGTGTATTGCAATTCAAATTTATGACAAATGGCTGTTATCGCAGATATGACTTTCTTACACTCACATGATGATTGTTGTGACTTATGGTGAGCTAGTCAAACAAAATTTATCTAAGATTTACTCGCACAGAAGATCAACTTCATGGCAGCTATTCACATAGCATTAATACAATCAAAAAGAGTAACTGATTGCCCTTGTCACTAAGGCATACTTCCCAATTCATGACGGAATGTCTTCCGACATACGAAAGGGCTTGACGCAAGAGCCATGACGAAATGTATTTTGAGTCATGACGCAAAAATATAAGGAGAAACGCATAACTACCATCTTTTAAGTGGTCTTTATAATGATAAAGCCCCTGGCGCAATTTTTCTCCATCATTTAATTCACTATTATATATTTATGTTTGAATCATGACCCAATATTTGTCTGCATCATGATGCAAGACAATTGCGTCAAGCCATTTCGTATGACTCAAAAGGTTTCGTCATGAATTGGGAACCGTGCCTAACTTGGCCACCAAGTCCGTTGCTGGATGCTGCCTAATGACTTCAAGAATGTGTGCAAGAATTTAATTCAGAAACAATAGTGTATAAAAGTAAGAACATACAGTTCCAATATTGTTTTGTATTTCTAAAATTTATCTGTAGTACTGTATTCATTCTAATAAGCGCCCAGGGCGCTTAACAAAGTCATTTTGGGTGAACACTAATTTTTCTCTATTGCGCAACCAATTTTCAACCTGTATTTTGTGTGCTTCACTTGCATCATTGACGAATGTACATATTAGCACTGTTTGCAATTCTGTTCAGTGTAATGCAGGTGCCGATTTAGAGGTTTGAATTTTAAAGAACTGACGATGTGATACTTATGGATTTCAAAATCTGCATGGGCGCTTGTTTATCCTCTACCCACGTGAAATTGTTCAAAAATAATCCACCTTATACTGAAGTGGGAGTCATCCAACTCTGACAACTCCTACTTCAGCACGCGATGCATTATTGTTTTACAATTTCACTTGCATCAAGTAATAAGCAGTTATTAATCTATATTTAGTAGTTAGCATTTTAAAACCACTTTATAAACAAGAATTCCGAAGGTATCATATTAATATTATAGTATACATGTACATATATTTACACAGACAAAACAAAAATGATTTCAATGGAAACAAAACGTCTTTTTATTCATGTTTGAAAAGAGGCCGTAAACTTTCTCACAAAAATTTCCCCCAGATAATGAGCATTTGACCTGAACCAGTTGGGGAAAAGATTATATTGTGACTGTCTAACATACAGGGGCTGTAAAGTTGTTGTTGTTTACTTGCCGACCTGGGGACAATTGTGCCATTAAAAAGTTGACCAGTAGTTGTTACAATCTTTTCTTGAATTTTTTGGAAAAAAAAATTGCCCCTTCACTAATTTCCACTGGTAACTTGTAAACCACAGTGCCACTATACTAAGCACAAAAGCTAATATGATTTTTGGTCACATGCCACTTTGTATTGATGGTGCTGGAGATGCTTTATATGACAACCTTCCTTTTCAATAGAGAAAGGATAATAAATTTGAATAGTAAATTGTAGATAGAACCAAATTAAATCTGTAACCAGGGGGGTAGGGGAGCTTTCCCCTTTATTGAGCCAACCCCCCCCCCCCAAAAAAAAAAATAAATCCAGGATGTGCATTACTGATTTGTTACTTTGGAGGGCAGTACTAGATAATCATGAATAGGTCAGAAAAAGTGTGACATAGTTAATGAGGAAATACCACAGAAATGAGTTACGTGAAAACATTGAAATTATAATGACTTAATGCATCTAAATTTGATTTTGTTTATCAGCATAAATAGTTCTGTTTATCTTTCATTGAAAAGTGTACACAAATTGTTTGTTTTTAAACTTCAGGTTTTGATATGGAAACATTTTAAAGATCGGTTATTTTGTGTACAAGTCAATGACACTTCCTCCACTCCCTCCACCACTCCCCTTTCAATTCTGCTGACATTTTTAACCGTAACCTGATACTTTTTCAATTGACATGAAAATGTTTGCATTTAAATATAATGTAACGTTACAGGCATAGCTTGACCAAGAAAAAGGTGAATTAGGGTTGTTTTTGAAGGGTGTATCAGGTGACACCATTTAGGGTATCAAAAACAGCAATTTCTGGGCAATGTTCAAGAAATGGGGTACTTTTTCAAACCCTAGTGTGAAAACAGCATAGATAAAATCACGATTTAGGGTGTGAATAGAGGAAAAAGGGTATATTTTGGCTTCGGAACCCTCCACCCTTTAAGTTTAGGGGGTGTTTTGAAAAACTGGTCACGCTATGCCTGCAACATTATATTTGAATGCCCCCCCCCAGGACTCTAAACCACATTGAACTGTAACGTAAGCATTTTATCTGACATCTCCCCCGTAACAATTTGAACGATTCTTGACATCTAATCAGAGATGTCAATGCATAATAACAGTATTGATGCATAACAACAGAGTGTTAACCCTTCAGAATTCTTGTCTTGTGTTTGCAATCAAACAAGGGGACTTTTGATGTATAATTGTTTTGTTTTTGTAAAGTACATCTCTTATAAACTTTTAAGGAGAGACCGAAATATATTTAAATTTTTTATTCAAAAGGAGAAAAATACATTGTATGAGTGTTTGTTTTTTCTGTGTCAGTGATTTGATGATTGATAACAGCGTACAACAATGACCCAAGTCCATGCTGTTAAGGGGACAGTCCCTTTTCAACAACGAGATACTTTCATGTTCACTGCTAGATTTTGCATAATTTTTGACATACATCTGAAGTATAGTCTCCAAATTGTATTCCCGTTTTAGCTATTGATTTTGTTTTTAGGAACATCTTCTAAAAGGTTGATGCTTTTTTTTTTCGTAATCTCAAATATATGTGACCCATCATATCGAGAGGTACCTTAATACCGGCATAGTAAATTACGAGATACGGGCCATTGAAGCTGAGCATAGTCATAAATCACGTCCAAGGTCGAATTTTGAATTTCATCAGAAACGTTATTTTTGAAGTGTATTCTATCATATTAATCAGGTTCCAACATCCAAAACATACGAAAAATGTATTAAAAACCAAGGCAAAAATCCTACCTCCATTAAAGTTTTACTTAGTACAAAAACTTTAAACTTGATTTTCTCAGAACTATAATTTTCCAAATCAGCCCGATGCTTTTTACCAATTTGGATGTAACTTTGCATCCGAATATCCTATAACCAAAGGTAAGGTGTCATTTTAAAGCTTACAATCTCAGCTTTCAGATGAGACCAAAAAATTAATTTTGATTTTAGGACCCTTAAGGTACCTTTTGATATGATGGGTCACATATATGTAGTTTGGATCATCCAATGTTGTTCAGATATTGCCAGATTGTAGTGCAAATAGTTTTGAAGGAATGATAAATCAGACTTCCAATGCTATACTTTGATCAACACCAAATAGGCAGGCCTCTTCACATCGTGAATTGATACAGATAAGCGTGTGCGTAGCTAAACACAGCACAACTGCAGGAGACGCACCGCGCATTGCATGTGGGACTAGCGCATTAATATCTACGGCGTGTGTGTAATTGGGATAATGTTTACTTGCAGATGAAGAAAAGCCTCTTAATTCCCGCCTATTTAGTGTTGATCAAATAAAGTTTAGCAACAGCAATGGCAACAAAGTACTCCATGGACAAAGCAAGTTATGACACTAAATTTTACGGTAAAGGGTTTTGTTTAATGGCAAATATTCCCTTTATTTAGTCTTGGTTAGTAAGTATGGACTTGGGTTATTGCAAATGTTGTATTCTAGTATTCAATTGCAGTAGAATTTCATTATAACAGAATCTGATGTAAGAAAAGACCTGTTATAAAGTAATAATTTTCCTGTACCATTTTACTAATTTCTTTTGTTTTTTACTGTTTTAAAAACCCTGATATAACAAAATTTTGGATATAAAGAAGTAATTTGTCTATCCCCAGCAACTTCGTTATAATGAGTTTCTTACTGAACTAATAAAGTGCACTAGATGTTTTGGATAGATATCAGATTTTTATTTAAAATTGTATTCAATTAAAGGGACTAGCCTAGATTTCACATAGAATTAGTAACTTATGGGAATGATCTAGAAGGAAAAAATATCTACACAGAAGTGACTAAAATTTAGAGAGCATTAATTTCTTTTATGTGATGGCTCACCCCAGATGATATCAATTTTGATTTTATCATTTCATCTGTTCTTGCATTTTCTAAGGTTTAAAATGACACCTTACTTGTTGAGATTGATTAAGGCAATCAAATTTTACAACAGAAAATCCGCTGGAAAATCTTATTATTTTCTTTATTTTTTGCTGCCTATTTTCACCAGTTTCTCGAAAAGTGTTCTGTTGCAAAGTGAGTTGGGGTAAGTCGTCACATATATCATCCTGTGATGTTGGTTTGGTGTGTTATATCCAGTGTTTTCTAAATCCTAAGTTTGTACTTCAGATGTGAAATCCAAAAGCTTCTAAAGACATATGTTAAACAAGGAACTTATTTGAGAGAATCTGGACTTCTGGGCCACCATTTTGATTTGACTACGGTGTAAATCCTATGGGATGGTGGCCATCTTGGATTGTTGCTCATGGAGGGTGAGTTGTTGTACCGCCTACCACCCTCTTTAGTATTCGAAACAGAATTTTAGCTAAAACTGTTATAAAAGCTCTCATTCTCGCTGTGTTTTCATTTTGTTAGGCGTATTACAAAGAGGACTTTTGGAATGAAACTTACGTTAGTAAATTTCAGATAAGTGGGAAAATTGGTGTATTTTGACCAAAGCAAGTTGCAATACACGCTACTTGAGAGAAAGACAAGGTTTGCATGTGAAACAAACTGCACAAGCTGTCTTGATATCAGGCCAAAATCAGAATATATCCGGAAGTACAATAACTCTACTCCATGAGCGACACAAGATGGCCAAAAATTTAAATTCCCCTATAAAATTTCCTTGATGTTAAAAAAAACCAACACAACATAAAAAATGTTTGACCATCACGGGGTGCAGAAGTTATAGTAAAATTACTTTTGCAATATTCCACAAATTCATGGAAAACTATATACTATAAACATGTTCTATCGTTCATGTAAACAAATGTAGTTAGAAAAGTAGCGGGAAGAATCCCCCGGGGGGGGGGGGAGGGCAGTCAAATATGAAATGGATACGGGTGTAAGGCTGGGGCATTCGGTGAGAGCACAGGCTCAAAAAATGAGGGGTCATTGGGTGAGAACATGATTTTTGGCATT
The DNA here is from genome assembly GCA_000969725.1 of Ophiothrix spiculata. NCBI lineage: Eukaryota > Metazoa > Echinodermata > Ophiuroidea > Amphilepidida > Ophiotrichidae > Ophiothrix > Ophiothrix spiculata. Next base: position 3,123 of record JXSR01S054288.1, on the reverse strand, counting down.
CGGTGAGCGAAATTTGGCATTCGGTGATCAAATTTGGCATTCGGTGAGAGAAATTTGGCATTCGGTGAGAGACAAATTTAAAAAATCATGGGATCTTTGGGTGAGAGCACATACAATTGCAAAAAAATAGGGGTCTTTGGGTGACAGCGACGCTGAAAAAGGGGGTCTTTCGAGCCTTAAATACGCGTCGCCTCCAGAATGGGACCCCCCCCCCCCAGGGAAGAATCTAGGCCTGGACCTTTAAAAACATATACCAGTCAGATCCGAGTACAATTTTAGTGCAAAATTCATAAGGTGCACATGTGGAACATCATTATAAGCACAATTTTAGTATATGTTTGTACTGAAATTGTACTAGAATGATGTCCCAAATATGCACCTGAATGTTGTACTAGAATAATTATACTCTGATTTTTTTCTTCAAGGGATTCATTCAAATTGAATTTCATGTTGGAATTTATGCAGCATTTTCTGTCATAATAAAGGGGCATTGGACAAGTTCAGCATCATCCCTAAACATTTCCCCATTCATTTTGAGATTTTTGCATTTGAAGTGTTAGAGGTATCTAATAATGGCAGTATGCAGAGTGTCATAGTCAAATTCAAACCCTTTATATCAAAATATTTAGATATTCTTGTATTTGTCGACAACAATAAATACCGCCCTCTATAGTTGAATTTTTAATATTGTCCTTTTAAGGAGATCTAATGCCAACTTCAAACTTCTTTGATTCATCTGCAATGTATGATGCAAAAGGAAAGTTTTAAAAACAAATATTTGGATCTTTTATGATATATAGCATCAATAAATACGTTTAGAGAATAGCTTCATATACCCAAGATCAACAAACAAAACAACATTTACATTGTTTGACTTTTCTGTAGGTTTTGCTCAAAATTTTCCCGATATTTAGTAATTGACTGTTATTTTCTAGCATATGAAGTCAGTGTAAATCATCCACAAATAATATTTCGCAATTTTTTCCGATGCCCCTTATACATAATAAGCAATGGGAGAGTTTTGATCAAATATTTGTTTTATTAATCGAGGAGCTTAGTCTAGGCTACAGTCTGATGAGTTGGTTATAGATGGGGTTGTGTCACAACACGGAGTATCATGATAATGGCGTTTCTACGTGTGGAAGATATTGGGAAGGTTTTGGTCTAATCATTCAGAGATGCTATTTTTCAGGTTTATCCTGAATTTAGGGTTTTCTAAATCTCAAATTGTGTCTTTTTATAATTAATAACATATAATTAACTTTCTTTTGTGTTAAGTTAATTTTAGAGTATTTTGAACGAATTTATGAATTATGAATTATGACTTTTAAAGTTTTTTCCCCAGTGAATGATAACTTGTTTCTCTGTTAGTTTCGAGGCTTATGACAGCAGAAAATCTTACCAATAGAATCTGTGAAAGGACATAACTTCTTGGTACTTTTGTGTGCAAAATCTACATTTTTGTGATATAATCTACTTTTTGGTTGCAATGGCCATTATTTTACACATTTACAGGTTGGTAGGTATGCAATGTGTCTTGATCCCCTATGATCTTAGTCTGTATATTTGTCTGTTACGATTGGTCACACGAAGGGTGGTTTTACCAGAGGTCAAGTTCATCTGATTTGAAAATCACTGATCCGTCAGATTCGTTAGTAAAATGAATTAGATAATTATTTGTGTTGTTATTAATACTTAATCAACTGATTTGGATATACTGATGGAAGGCTAACAGGGATATACAGAATCAAGTTATTTCGGTAAGTGATTTTTTTGAAGAATTAAGGAATTTTATAAATTAATTTTCTTGAATTGTTCTGTTATAATTTGATATTATTATTAAATTTGCAAAGAGTCTGATGCCATGTTTGAGAAAGATTGTGAGTTGGTAAACAATATTAAAATCTTTTTAAACAGGGTTTTGTTGAAACGTATGTTGGCCCAGTTAAAAAAAAAATCCTTCGCTCCAAATTTATTTGATGAAGTTGTCAAAATAATGTTCAGACTGGTACTGTAGGCATGAGGATTTTCAGTTTTTAAAAGGAATTCAGTTTTTTTGGTTGCCAAAATTTACTTGTTTTTATTAATTTTCAGCCTATTTTAGAGCATTTTTGCCTATTTTCAAGCACTTTTTCAGTTTTTCTCACCACTTTCAGTTTTTTCATGAAAGGCCATTCTCATCCTGGGTAGAGCGTTCGAGCCAATCGGAGAGCTAGTATTGAATTTGAGATCTGTCGGTTTAAAAATCGCTAAATTTTGTTGGTTTAAGTCTGTTCAACGTTTTGTCGAGACTTCCAAGCCTTTTGTCGGTTTTCATCAAATTTTATCAGTCCTTACCCCAGTTGTTCAGTTCCCCTCCAATATCGGAAATTAGGCCTATAATACTTGCTACGGTGTTGGATTAGGTCTACGCTAGGGTACACACCCCAGAGTACACACCTTGTTCACCAAGAAAACTCTTGAGTTTCTTGAAAATAATAGGCCGATACTAATTATCTAAATATCTATAAACTAGAATTAAAACGCGGCAGAATAAAAAAAGTACTGGTATTTTTTATATCATTAATATAGGTTGTATGTATAGTATAACAGGGTTCCTAGTCCGTCAGGGAAATCAAAATAACTATTTTACTTTTCCCAGTCAAGGAAAAGTCAGGATTGATAAAAATGCCTCAAAATCGGGTCAGGGAACTTCGATTGGCCCCCAAAATCGAAAGTCAGGTCTCTTTTACTGTACTTTGAGGTTCATATATGCTTGGTCGTAGGATTTGAAAAGTAACCCGTTTTCGTAAAAAAATAATATCATGGAATTTTAAAACTTCATCAAAGGAAAATTCGGGAATTTCGTTTTCGTAAAATGCTGAGAACCCTGTATAAATGTCAAGTTATTCGAAGTTAGTGATTGTGTGTATACATATAGTCGGTTTGACATACTAAGTTGTAAGTATTTAATAGTAGTGGTGTATCATAGACTTACCATACATAGCAGGTCAGTTTTGTTACGCCCTAATAGATAGGTGGGCCAGTATTTGTCTATAGTATATACATATGCTATGAATCATATTGACATCAAAATTCGAACTATGATACTGAATAGACTTTATTGCACTAATTAGTTCTATA
>JXSR01S054279.1:172288-183995 GCA_000969725.1 Ophiothrix spiculata | reverse complement strand
AAAATATGAAAGAAATCTGTACATTTTGAGGATAATAAACAGACATTATAGGGCTTACTGATCTTTGAATGCGTTTATCTCAGTTATTATACATTTTACTCCTTAACACAATGGTAAGAGGTTTCATTTTCGGCTCCTCATGTACGGTTGCTCATATAGTTGGAATAAAAATATTTTAAACACTTTTTTATGTAAAGGTCAATTTATGATGAACATTTCTGGAAACTTGTGTGGCTTTTGGTCAGATTTGATAGGTAATCTTGTTGGGTGTGAAATGGAACTCCGAATGTGATCAATTTCTTCATGTACTGGTAAGGGGGCAACAACAAAAATGGGTCAAAAACGTGATATTTAGGTCACATTTTATTTGACCCCGCCTTTGACACCATCACTTCTTTACTTAAGTTGAGTGGTCATATTGAATGCTCATCTGTAGTAGAGTGAGAATCAGGTGATTGAATGTCTTGGTCACGCTTGATTGCGCCAAGAGAATGTTCACATTGATCACATTCAGAATTCCATTTCAGACCCAACGCGATTAGCTATCAAATATGTCCAAAAACAACATAAGTTTCCAGATATGTTCATCATAAATTGACCTTTACATAAAAAGTCATAAACATATTTTTATTCCAACTATATGAGCAACCGTGTAATTGGTCCGATGTATGCTTGGTATGTGTGTGTGGTTTTTGTTTTTAAGATTTTTGAGATGGAATGACGTGTAATGTTCGAGAAAATTGTGTGAAGTTTTGATATCATTATGAGTGTAAGAATGTATTGTAATACAAACCGTGAAATTAAAAAAGTACAATCTATCTTAAATGGTATCAAATATTTTAGTCAATTGCAAAGCAGGGCCGTGCTCGAAATATCGGGACGCTGGCGGGACAAATATCAAAATAGCGGGACGATATTTTATTACTTAAATCTGTCCCGATATTACTGTCCCGCAAATTTTTAGTCAAAAGAAGCAAATTTTAGCAAAATATCAAGGTTTTATATCGATTTTGTCTGAAAATAGCAATATTGACGGTATATACATCGCGACGAAACATGAATATTAGGTAAATGTGTTCCCCCGCCCACCCTTGGTTTACATGCCTTCATACGGCCCTGTTGCAAAGCTACAAACATCTTAAAACCTTGAAAATTTGGTTATACTGGATAAATGAATCTTCCTCAAGTACATTTTGGCCATTTTTAGAAAACAATAGACAATAGGTCCCTAGGAGGTTTTTTTATTTTTGATTTTGACTATTTTGAACAGGATGAAGACAATTAAATTCAAATGTCATTTGTGTCATTTTTTGTTCAGATTTATAGCATTTCAGCTATTGCAATACATATTTATATTGAAAGGTTACAACCTAGTAAGCCTCTGAATACAACATTTCAATAAATAATGAATACCAACTGTCAATAAGTAATCAAATAGGCTATGTGCCGCAGCACCTGTAATAGGGAAAGCGGGTTAGCACAGCGGTACTTTCCCCGTTTTGCACCAGAGACCAAGACTGCCATTGGTTCTTAGGAATCTTAGTCCCCCTGAAATGGTACTCCGCCTTCCATAGGCCATAACGGAGTAAAGCGTGAAACTATTGTTGCGTGAGAGTTGTTAGCCTATACTTTACTGTACAACTCGGACAATAAGAACAGGGGACCTACATTCCTGCTACATGTGCGTTGTTTGTGCATTTGGGTTTTAGAAACATATTAAGCCTTAACGTATTTAATGACAAGATCTGATTCACTACGTGTGGCCTAGCGGAACAGTGCAGGACTCATAAATTGAAGGTTGTGAGTTCGATCCCTTCTAGTGCCAACGTGTTGTGAACCTGGGCAAATTACTTTATCACACTTGCCTCGTCGACCCGAGCGCATTGGGGAGTTGTTTAGGGGGGAATATCACAACCTAAGTGCTGATAGATCTGCGCCTTCGGTCATTGGCCGCAAATGGCCTAGTTTAAGGCGAAAAGGATCTGACGATTCCCTTGTTACGGCGTAATGATAATGGCCAGCGCTTTGTATCCACTGGAAAAGGCGCAATATAAATGCCGGAATTATTAATATTATCATTATTACTTTAGCAAATCGATTACAAATATTTACAAAGTGATGTGTATTTTCAAAAGCCAAAAAAAAAAAAAAAAAGGAAACGAAAATGAAAGAAATTCAGCTTGTCAACATATCTTCAGTTTTCAATTACAGAACAACTTTTGACATCTCATATGATACGAAAAATAAGAAACCAGGATTATGATTAAGTAAACAGGATTACGATTTTGATTCAATCAATAATAGCGCAAACTTGATGTAAAAATAATGAGCAATTGACAAGATGATCAAAAGGTGTTGATGGAGCAGAGAAAGAAAAGGGTCAGAATAAGCTGATATGTGATGTTACACCTCTAGTTTTGTCAGTAAAATTCACACTTTATTATTTTATAACGTTGAAAAATGAGCGATTCTATACTTTATTTTGAGATGTACAATGTATTTTACTCTAAACAAATTGCTATATTATTTTGTGGAAATTACATAAACATATATGTTCACACAATAGGGATGTATAAATGAACTAAGGAGCATTTTGTGCGAAACAATAGCACCAGAACAGCAACATCAATGGCATCTTGACGAACGATCTTGCACGGTTGACATTGTAGACTTTGGGAAGATTTCAACCCCCAAAAGTATTACATCCTATTCTTCTATATATGTTGAAGATTATTGTGTTAGGGTATTGGGTCTTCTGTTCTATTTCTTAGTTTACAAGGTACAAGAAAATAATTACAAATCTATTGAAATACTAATTATGGCGAGAACTTTAATTGAAGAAGCACAACCGTTTGGTTAATGTTTAAGCAAAAATATAGGCTACAACATCTTATTGAGTTGTTTAAGTGTTCCCGCGACTATGTCCATGTTTCAAGGGAGCTGGTCATATATCAAAGTAACTAAGAGGCCTTTAAAACTTTTAATCAAGACCTAAAGATACAACATTGATATGGCATTTGCATCTCCAAACGTGTTGAAATGTTTTCTAATTACCAACATGCCAAAGCAATGCCCCGTGAGAGCGTCTACTTGATGTCGAGAATACAAGATATACCTACAGACCAGTCAAACATAGAAATAACTTTAAATATCACTTGAAAGGGCATTGGACAAAATTTCTAAATTGTATTTGTGGATGATTTACACTTCTTATGTTAGAAAAGAGCAGTCAATTACCAGATGTGGGGAAAATTTTGATCAAAACCAGGAAAGTCAAACAATTTGAATTTAATTTCATTTTTGATCTCGGGTATGAGTTTATCCTTTAAACGTATTTAATGATGCTATATATCAAGAAAGATCCAAAGATTTGTTTGTAAAACATTCGTTTCGCATCATAGATTGCAGATAAATCAAAAGAAATTTGGAGTTTGTATTAGATCTCCTAAAAAGACCAAATTTAAAAATTCAACTACTATAGAGGGCTTTATTTATCGTTGTCGACAATGGTAACTAAAAATAAAAAATATATATAAATATTTTGCTATATACATTTTGAAGTTGACAATGAAGTTGCATGCTGTCATTATTACTGGAAATACTTCAAATGATGCAAAAATCTCAAAATACTTGGGGAAAAGTTTTGGGATGATGCTGAACTTGTCCAATGCCCCTTAACTTGCCAGTCGCTGTCGTCATCATGCATTAACGGAAGAGCATTGAGTCTGACAATTACTATGGCTTATTCTGATCATCAAACCATAGATTCTTACACCTATGATCAAACAAAGACGTAGTACAGATGACATAGACTATCACGCTTCACCCATTGATGTTATTATTTTCTTGTTAGTCGATTGTTTGCTTGTCATCTATATAGAAAGTTTGATTTCTATAAACCAAGAGGCCCAACAGATGTATTGTCTTTAAAACTGTTGTTACATACAAGACATTTGATTCTTTTAAGGAAAGCGAACTTTTGAACATTCATCACTATCATCATTTGAGCAGGCGAATACAAACATTCTTTCTTCAATTTAGCATTGCGAAAATTTGTAAAAAACATTTGAGTAAAGTTAATAAAGACATGTCACATCTTCTGTCTTTACATTTTTAATAAAGGAATTAGGGGAATTCAGGAATGCATTTACTTTGATCACCTTGTAAATCTGAACCTTACAAAAATCCAAGTTTGAATATGTCGAAGTAAAGACGGTTTATTGAAACCATGAATCAGTTAGTTATGGTAAACAACAACTATTTAAAGGATTGATTAGTACAATAATGTAAATACCAAAATTCATTGATCCTTTTTTTTTTTTTTTTGGGGGGGGGAGGGTCGAATATTAATATATATCATTCAGATAACTCAGCACAAATAGATTAAAGGAAAATAAGCATAATGTTTGGTCTATGTTTATCCCAATTGCCTGGCCTAAATCTATTGCAAGTTCTTAGTTGACTGTAGACTAATAAACGTTCTATCATTCCTTACATACTTTTAAATAGTCAAATTGAGATACTAGAAATAATTACTGGAAATGCCATGTCTCTGTCGTGCCTCAGTGAGCCAATTTACTTCTTATTTATGGGATATTGTCAGATAAATAATCTATAGTTCTGGCTTTACATTTCGTACCCTGAGGTCTCTGACACTAATCCGCGATGCCCGAATTTATAAAGCTATGTCTGTATGTTTACTAATGAAAATCATTCAATGTATGTGCGTTATTCATGTGACGTATGGCATGTACGCTCGGGCATGTGCGCAGTGTTACTGATCTTTTATTCATCTAATTTAAACTTCAGTAAATTTCTTAGTATCTTTAATCTATTGATCTGTCAAAACAAACATTTGAACAATATCTTGGTTTTTTTTCAACAAAGGGTCAATAATATGACCGGGTAATATGGCAGCAGTTCTACGCAACCAGTGTCAAAAATGGCAAAAAAAAAAGTAGCGCCAATAAGCGGCACCACTTTCCAAACCGACTGGCATTATTTCATAAAGCCATTGAGGGTCACTTGTCGTGGTACTCCGTGCAATCAAATGAATATTTTGATGATAATTTGTTTATGGCCACTTCAAATACAAATTGTTAAATTGTCTGCTCTTAATACGACAAATTAGTATGTACAGTAAAAACTAAAACTAAAAATATCAAGAGCCGATTGAACGACCGAAAATGTATTTATTTGTTTATCTGAATACTATATTTGTTTGTTTCCTTTGATGTTATTGCTTTTTCTGTGTTTTCCCCCCGCACGTTATTATGCTTCAGACGGTATGCGGATTCACCATATTTATATATCAGCTCACCTTAGTTTTTGCTAAAATCTTCCGTAAAAACATTTGTCATTACGGCACATAATTAGAGAAACTAAAATCGGACTAAACTGTAATTTTATACTACAATTCAAATTGTGTTAACCTCATCGTAACTACCACATTTGTTGGTATTTTGGTATATGACATTTTATGTGTTGTTTCCCAGCACCATCGATCAAGGACACTTTACCCTTTACAAAATGTAACATGTAAGTACTCACTTGCATTCCATTCAACCCTGTAATAGGTATCACACAAATTATCTTGTCTCGTTGTTACCATTTGAACAGCATATGTATAACATACCATAACTGCAATTAAGATGTTTCCGTTTCTATCGTAAACCGGCAGCTATACCAATATCTCTTATATCTACCAAGTCTAAAAATGTTCGAGTCGCAAATAGACAATAAATTATAGCGCTGATACCTCTGCGATTATATTTCTTTGCTCTCTTCAATTACTTAGTATTTCCCTGTAAATAATTTTTTTACTTCGGTAACGTTAAAAACATTTTGCTTTTGTAAAATTATTCTGTACTTTTGCTTTGCATGTTTATTATCTTCTTACATCAAAGAAAACCTTTCACTAATATTCTCAAATTGGCAAAAGTGTCTCAAATTGAAAATCATCTCATAATGTATCTCATTTTACTTCAAAAAATAATAATTTAATACCGCTGGAGAAGCAAAGGCATATTGATATAATAGTATCCGATCTTCAGACTAGTTAGCTCAATTGATAGGCATTGCGCTTGTAATACTAAGGTCCCCGTTCAATTCTAATGAAATTATTTAATAATTTTGCTACGTATTGAATTGACTACTGGAATCTCTCAATAAATTTTACGGAATGTCTAGACAATGTGTTGAAGAGGTTTGTCTGTCATTTTTCTGTTGGAAGTATGTTGCTAATGTTTCATATTTACGCCTCAGAACATTATAGTCTGTCGTATCAAACAAACAAACCTGAAATAATAGACAATCATTATTTCTGTTTTGATCTAATTTGTATTGTTCTGTGGATCCCTAAAATGATTTATCATTAGCGACGTATTCCAATTTAGAGAAAAAATTACAGTGAACGTTCATTTAGGAAAAAATTACAACATGTTACTTTCTTAAATTATTATTTTCATCCACGCTGTGTCAAACATAAACATAAGCAGCTCTAACACAGATTACTAATTTTTATCTTATTAATATCGTGCGATTGTAAATATTAGCAACATGGGAATTTACTGCTCAACTTTAATAACAACAGATGTATTACAATCTTATTACATTTCTTACAATCACAAACATTACAATGATTTGCTCAATTGTGAAAGATACTTCATGTAACATCATATATTGTTCAAAGTTAATGACGCTTTTCAGGCTTAAGACAATAAATCGAAATGCAAATGTCACATTGCATATGACGACAAGTGAAATGTAACAGAAACCGGAATGTTCATATCCGGCAGAGAAAGGACTAAAATATTAACATGTATAGTATAAATACCCCAAAAAGAATATTGTGGAAAATTTGATACTTGCATTTTTGTTGTAGTGAAAAGGAATATTTACCTTCAAAATACGACGGATGTTTAAAACTAGAAGTAGATATGAAATGACTTTCTTATCGAAATGGTATGTTTTTCAACTTAATTGATGAAAACATCCTCACACTAATAAAACAATTGTTATTAACATTTTGACAAAATTGAGAAATCAGTTCTCTAGATTGCTTGCTTATGTCGAGTGGTGTCCTCGAAATGTGATGGATCCCTATAGCTTCCTGTCCTTCATGGCCGTCTGCCCGAAGTCCGGTGTCTTGCTTCAGCACGTCTGTGTAGGTCAGGTTGGGCTTACCAGGTCTCCTCTTCCAATGTTTCAGATTCCAGTGCACAAGATTGGATACTGGTTCATCCACACTCATGGAACAGTGGCCGGCAAAGCGAACTCTTCTTTGTCTGATTTTGTCAGGGAGTTTCGGTAGTTTGCCGTAGAGATCTTTATTGGTGATATGTTGTTGCCAATGCACATTGAGGATAGTTCTTAGCATCATTGTGTATTTTCCATCGAGGCTCTTGGTTAACTTTGCAGATAGTCCATGCTTCATTGCCGTAGAGAAGTACATATACTACTGTGGCTGTAAACATACGCAGCTTGAAGTTCTTAGAGAGCGATGACTTCAAGATCTTGTTGAGTTCTCCATGCTGCTCTCCAAGCTCTCCATGCTGCCGCTGAATGTAATGTCCTTTACTGTGCTTTCCATCCAGGCCCCCAGGTATTTGAAGTTGTGTACCTCTTCAAGCTCAGTGCCATCATTTGTTCTGATGGCTCTTTCTTTGATGTTGTTGAAGGCCATGAATTTTGTTTTGCTTGCGTTTATTTTGAGGCCAATCTTTCCAACTATCTTCTCCACTTTGCCTGTTCCATTTCCTCAGAATAAAAGAGCTATGTCGTCTGCGAAATCAAGATCGGTTTCAACTTTCGGCCCGACTCTTCTGCCCCCTCCTCTTTTCAAGGTGGAATCCTAGCTCTTCTTGTTTCCCTGCTATGGCTTCTCTAAGTGCATAGTCAAGAACAATAACAAACAGGTAGGGGTGAGTGTATCACCCTACATGACCCCGCCTAGGAATAAATCTGTCTCCTTATCTGGCGTGACTACTCATTCATAATTCCAACTGCATCTACAATCTGCTTGGGACAAATTAAGGGGCGCATACTGTGAGTAAAATAAAGCAAATGCATCCTTGAACAAAAAATGAAAAATGCCTATCTCATGCTTGTGTTTATATAATGAAATTTGGGGCAGCTTCAAAACTCAACCGGCGGTTGTCTGCCGGTTCGGTATTGTTTATTCCGGTTGAACCGACCAGACCCGGCAAAGAGTTTTTCTGTGATGATTTGGTGGATATATCTCATATTGACCAAAATGGTGGAGTTTGGCTGTTCTTGTCCTGATATATTCACACGCTAATACATTTCTTGTTAGTGGATTAGATGGATATTTTGATCCGAGCGCGATACACAGATACCTGCTCCATCAAAGAATAACAGAGATGGTCAAGTAAGACATTTTCTAGAGGAAGTCATTATTAATACAGGGAATAGATTTGCTACACGGTATCTCTTTATATGTTCTTGTTATGTTAAGCCACCAAACACATTCCGTTACACTCGTTACGTCAGCGTCCACCTTTCTCTTTACGCCCTCTGCTAAGTCAGCCACGATGTAAATAAGATATTGTTAGAAGGCTGTCCGCATGATTATTCTAATTATCTTAAGGTCAACTATCTCCTCCGACCCGTCCATGGAAGTTTTGAACAGATGTGTGGTAAGCAACTGGTCAAACACAAGTTAATTAATAATTAACTGATTCATATCTAGATAAAGTGCCAGAAAACAAACGTGTTCCTCAGAGAAGGTTGAACATGACATTTTGAACCTCCCTTCAAAATCATTTATTTTAATTATATCCTAAGCTAACACAAACAAAGATTTGAAGCATTGTTTAACATTTTTATCCGGAATGAAGCAACTTATTTTTATTTTTTTCCAAAATATTTAAACCTTAAAGGAGGTCGTTTTAAAACCAGGGAAGTACTCACACATTTCGCCTTTTCACAAGAAATCCTTAAACTTATGTCCCGTTTTTATCATAAAATCCTTATAAATGAGTAAACTTTTCTGAATGAGTCCATTTTGCGAGTTTTGGGGGGTATTCAAAAACAATTGGCATTTTTTTATGAATAGGTCTTATTTAAAAGTGAAATCTTTAAAAAATGGTAATGATTTTTGGCGAAAATTAACTTTCGGTGGGAGTTGCGAACGCAATAACCTCAACCCATCTGTTTAAAAACCGTCATACCATTGTTCCGAATTATGAAAGACGCCGTCGTTTTAGAAAGTTTTAAAATAGGCCTTCGAATATCAAAGGTGGGTGAGATATGTGTTATATTTACTAAACAGATCATGTAATCGAACATGGTAAAATTGAGATTACTTTTTAGGAGTTCAGTTATTCGTGCAGTAAAAGCTATGGTAAAACTCACTGTGGTAAAACTCCATGCTACAATAATGTAACCCTGAGGCTAAAATGCAATGCAAGTTATTTTTAGGTATTCAATAACTGTGTCAGACGATTACAAGAGGCCAAGTGATAATTTCCACTTTGATGTTGGTCATCTTCGGACAGCTGTCACAAATTCAATTTGGTCTGCTCTCTGTGTTTAATTGCAATCAAAACAGACTTTAACTATTCTTACTTCATGTTTCACACGGCTACCTATTACAGATGATTCAAAACACAAACTTATATATAGTTCTGAAAGGGGCAAATACAGTTGAGTACACATTATCTTTTAAATGTTTTCTGAAAATGCTGACATTTAACATAGTTCCCTTTAAATTAATACCTTATCGTATTCTAGTATTTACAAATATGAAGCAAATATCAATACTGTCATCTTATATTGCAAAAACGGATGCTTTAATACTAAGGGTTTTCTCTTAGGAAACAATGTGTTTCTTAACATTTACGTATTCCAGAAATAAATTGATTAAAATAATAGCATTTTGAAATTCCCCAACACTGATACTTGGAGAGGGGACATGGAACAGTATTAAACACGTCGCTTTATCCACATGTGTTTGTATTAAAAGTAACCATGATGAGAGTATCGACTTTATTAAAAATTCAAGACAACCGCAGCAGCAGTTAGAAATCGTCCATTTCGCAAAACAATTCGCAGCTGCATCACCAATTGAAAATCTCTTTTGTGCTTCTTAATATTATCATTTTAGGCCACATAAAAAATAAGATGTTTGGGGGATGAGGGGAGGGAAATGTTTTTTTTTTTTTTTAAGTTGGGGAGAGCCTGAGCAATGCAGGTTTATGCTGTATATTCGTCATGTTCATAGATAGATATTGGTTTGATGACATTTCCGACATTAAAAACATCAACAATTAAAAGAATCCTTTAAAGAGGAAAGCGTTGTCTATAATTAATATCTGAACGATTTAACTCAATTTTAAACACCTTTTTAGCATTTTTGCAAAAAGGTGATGCGGTACCAAAAGGTGAGGAGGGAGGGGACAGAAACACCTTTTTTTATGAGGCCTTATTTATCTTCAAACATTTGACAATGCCTGTCTAGTTATGATGCATTTTATACAAAAGTCCATGCTTGGGATACTTTTTACCCGCCCCTTAAAATCCTTGTTTATTATGTTTGTGATAAAAATCAGGAATCCTAGCATATTGTGTTAAAAATTGGACCCTGAATGGCGTAATTGTTGATAGCAAATTGCACCCCAAAATGTCGTAAGCTCAGTGGAAATGTTGAAAATCGCACCAAAAATGGCGTACTTGCGTAAGTTTGTAATGACCATTTCAAAATAAATTATAGGTAGAAGTTTTTTATTCATTTACATGATCTCAGTAATTATTTTCTCTTGTTTTATGAACTTTTTTTTGCAAAAACATGTGAAGCATAATACTCAACTGAGCAACTCTGAGGTATAAAATTGACATTTGGCAGCAAAGGTAGCCTGAATTTAGAACCCTAAATGGCGTAACTTATGCTGAAAACTACCCATTTTCCAAAAACGTAGACGCCACTCGTGGTACAAAATCAGACCCCTTTACGCCACTTTTTATGATGAGCATGAGTACCACTTGCCATCTGAGCGGTCCCCCGGGTGTTATGCGCATGCTTTCAAGGTCCGCAGATAAGTGAACATGAGCGGCTCACAATGAAGTTTGTCGCCTTTATGAATTGTTCGTAATGCATGGTCACAATCTATATTCCTTGGGTTTTTTCGATCCTAATCGTGTGCGACAGCTGGAAATACTGATTATTCCATTCAAGGCTGTACATGTATATAAACCCACGTTTAAAACAGACTTATTCTTGCTCTAAGCAGTGTTACCTCCCAATCTAGCCACTTGTAACTTATCTTTGACATCAGTCGAGTAGCTTATGTAGTTCAATGATAATTATGTATAACTGCAGTCTCCTATAAACCATACAGGATGTGAGATAACCCGTACTTATGTGTGATTGTGCTATTTAAAGGTTAAAAAACTATTAAGAAAATAAAAATAACCGATTTGTATAAAAGAGAATAAGGGGCCATTTCGAAACTCATTCAACAGTTCTGGGCGATTCTGGACTTTTCAACCGAAATACACAATAGCCAATCGCTCAAAACTTGCCATAACTGGCAGACAACCGCCAGTTAGGTTTTGAAGCGGTCCCTAAAACATATTCAATTTGGTACGGTAATACTAAACATGTAAAAAATGTGTAATAGAAACATATTTCGCTAAGATTGTTCTTTGGGAATATTATTTATAGATGATATAAGAACTGTGTACCTTT
>JXSR01S054279.1:153678-171018 GCA_000969725.1 Ophiothrix spiculata | reverse complement strand
GAAAAGTGTTCTGTCGCAAAGTCCCCCTTTTCAGGGTGAGTCATTACAAATATACACTACCTAGCACTATGTCATGGTCAGAGAATGATAAAACAACATGCCCTTCAAAAGTAGTTTCAATACTACTAATCCCCACGTATTACAAGAGAGATCAATGGATTAATGATTCTGGACATCTCTGACACATTCTGAAGGTTGTTCACAAAGGGATTATCGACATCTGAATCAAAACAAGATGTTTCAAAGTAGATGCTTTAAAGTGTACTTTCATGGTAAATGCATTTATGGTTAAGTATTTATCGGTTGGACATTTGCAACGTATTTACAAGACAACATTACGAGTATTTAAGGACTACTTAAAATTTTAACGGAGGCTGACCGCCAATAACTAGCGGTTTGAGCAGACAACCAAAATGCTCCCTACTCACTTTTAATATGATTAGCTAAGCGATAAAAAGTGTAGCAGTTATCAATTATACCCTCTAGTCGAGCCCTGGCTAAATCGATTGTGTAAGTACGATGGTAAACAGAATACTAGTATCCCTAAAAATTTTAACACTATTTACTTTAGACCTGGGTCAAACTGAACTAACAACATACGGTAAAATAAATGAAAACACACTTGTGTAGGGTAAATTTTATTTTCGGACTCCATTTTCAGTCTAATGGACCTTATTTCATTTTCAGACTGGTGAATCTTATTTCATTTTTGGACTTGCGGACCTTACGACTAGCGGACCTTTTTAAATTTTGGACTTGCGGACCTTTTTAAATTTTGGACTTGCGGACTTTTGTTTTGCCTGGGGGAAAAAAACGGACGTGAACTACGACTCTGAAATCTCCCCGTTTGAGCTCTGCATTGCAAGTTTTTAATATCTACATTATCTGCATTCTGTCTCATATTGGAAATCGTATAATTTACTTGCAAATTGAGCATTCCACCGATGCAATAGAAAAATACGGCATTATATATGTACGGTAATATTTTTTGTTAGATTTTAGTTCACGATATAAAGGCTGCTCAATTAGTGTTTATTCCCTCACGTCGTAATGTATGGCTAACCCCCGCCATAACACATGGTTTGATTCACCACAAATGCAGTGGAAACTATTTTTCTTTTCATGACTAAATTTTAGTTAGGATTCACAGTTTTTGAGCAGATGGAGTAGTATTATACCCTTAAAATTCTGCGAAAATAAAATAATTTTACGACAATGTTGGTTCAAATTGTATAAAAAAGTACACAAGTGTACAATATTATAAAAATGATATAAAATGGGAATAATTGCTTCAACTAATAATTCCCAGAAGTATAGACGAAATTGATCAGTTCTTGCAATAATATTAATAGAATGACAGAATCAGTTATAGATACAAAAATCCAATTAAAATATCAATGACATGATTGACATTTTCTTTATTTTATCAGATTTTGTAAAATATTATCGTAAAAAAGAAGGCTTAGTGTGCCGTCTGATGATTTATCAACATATTAAAATGCTCTAAAACTGTTGTATTGACGTATTGTATAAATATGTTTAACAATGTAGAAAAATATTATTCTTTCTTAAGGCCACAGTCCCAGTCCCTAAATGGGTGCCGTTTGGCTGAACGTCATCTTTACTTCAAGCGTTTACCTACTAACACATATCAGAATATCACAATTTGTGGCGTACATATGAAATAGAGTCTCTAGTTTATACATGCTACTTTACTAGTGATTTTACGTCCATTATCAAGGTCAAAATTACGTCAATAGACTACTTCAAAAATTGACACCTATTTCGCCGAAACCTCATGATTTTATGATGTTCGAACGATTCGACTGTTTTCAAATTTTGACAGATTGTAGGCTTGATACCTTTTACTGAATTACAAATAATATATTATGAACATGTTGTGTTGATTTTGAATAATAATGTAACAAGCCCGCGTTGTTTTGCCCGAATTACCTGACATGAATTACGACTCTGAGTTCGCCTTGTTTGAGCTGTGAATTGTCTGTTTTTAGTATTTTAGTACATTATCTACATTTCGCATAATTTACTTACAAATGGAGCATCTCAATGAGGCAAAAATTGCAATTTTTATGTAAACAAAAGAAAAATACGGCATTCTAATGTTTATGTTTTAGATTTTAGTTCACGATCTCAACGCTGCCTTGATAGCCTAGCGGTAGATCTCTCGCCTCGTAGTGCATGACTAACCCCTGCCATAATCCATGGTTCGAGTCCCCGCAAATCCAGTGGAAACTATTTATCTTTTCATGATTAAAAAATAGTTAGGATTCATATTTTCCTGAGCAGATGGAGGTTATCAACCCTTAATGATATCGATGAGTTTTAGTCATGTGGGTTTTTTTTCTTTTAAAGTATTAAAGATATTCTATTACATCAACTCTTATAATTCAACCTTTATACCTGTATTGAATGAAAAAAAAATATGACTATTGGTATAACAAAAATAACATTGCATTTTGTTTCAAAATTTAAACTAGCAAGCGTCCCAAAAATGGTTGCATATGCATGATCATGTGCAAAAACGATAGTAGTTGGAGAAATCAAATTTTGCATAACTGTTAGTACATAGTACCTCTCTACATGTTTGCAAAATTTTCTTATCACAGCATTATTTATTTTTGAGTTATCAACAAATATAGACACCTGTGTCATAAACGCACTTTTTCAATATTCAACAAAAACGTAAGCATGTTCGTTTGATGTAATTTTAACCCTCGTCGAACCATATGTGACTTTGAAAAAGCATAGGGTAGGGTCCTCTCTTTCCATTGATACCAAATGTGAAAATCTTATAAGTTGTTACGTAATTATGACGTCGTAAATAATACTTCAGGTAAAAGTTTTGGTAAAATCTAGGGCAAAAATGATCAGCGATTCAAACTTTTACTATTTTTAAATAATGGATTTTTATCGGACTTTTGCATTATAAATAAAGCAAATCATAATTTAAACACGTCCCGTAAGTTTGAGCGTCATATAATGCAGATTGTTTGCATCACAAATCACACAGAAATAAGCCGTCAATATTGTATCTCTTCCAATGTCTTCTCTTATAAACATTGATATATATATATTCAAATAACACGAATGTAAATGTAAACGTAAACCGAATCTTTCAGAAAAGGAGTAACAATAATGACTGTACACGTAAATTGATTTTGCACGTGAAAATTACAAAAGAACTAACCAGAACAGGGTGTGATTCTTAAAATGACAACGGGATTTAAATCTCAGTGTAATAGGTTTTTAACAAAAATGTTTGTCCTTATGCAAGGACTTGAAAATGTAATAGGCACAATAAGGAATAGATTATTTATATACTTGAAATGAACTTCCAATTATAATTCTATCGACCAAAACTTGTCATACATTGTACATAGTGATTTACATTCTTAAGAAGGTTTAGTAGATTTCATTAGGTTATCTCCCTGTCCTTTTCTTTCTGTCAGTATTACTGTTTTTTCTAGAAGCTATCCACTTTGTTTTGTACCAATTATATCCGTTGTGGTTTAGTATACATATCATGTATATAGAAAGATTACAGTTGTGGATATGGTGATTTCGACTTGTTCCGTATAGTTTCAATATAAAAGCAACCCCCTGTTATTGGGACACTCTCAGTATTATTACACCTATAGTATTTTGAAATCGACTTGGCCATAAAAATGTTCCTGTCGATGTCCCGCATATTATATTTAAAGTACACCCATACTTGTAAAAGGTGTGAATCGGGGATATAAGTACACACCTATCCAAAAGGGGACATTTGATTGTGGTTACACACCGGCGAACTGGGGATACACAAAATACGAATTTGATTACACCCCTATCACCTGGGATATCCCAATACACCTTCAATCGGGCATATGCTTTTAAATGCATGTATATGGCATTTTCGCTCTCATAGGGGTATATATCGGTAATGAGAAAATGGGGATATCCCCAGTTGGCAGTGTGTCAACATTTCGCCTTGGCAGAATCAGATGTGTGTGTCCGATTTACACCTTTTACAAACGCTAATACACTCTGCATTCCCGTCTTTTCGTGATTATAGACCATTTAAACGTCAAGATGGAGTTGTACCCTAATAGTTATGAACGTTTAAGTTTAAATAGATAATAAGATCTTTGAATCTTTTTAAACTTCAAATCGTCAGAAAATGGTCACTATCAGGATTGCTCGATTGACCTAGAGGATAAAATGTTAGTGCTGCCATCATTGTTGACACTGATATATCGTTTCTATGGTTTAAAGGACTTGCCAAACAAAAAATCAGTAAAAGACTGATTTAGCAAGATCGACCTCTTCGTTGTCTCAATCACTTCTAATAAATCCTCTCAAAATGTGACCTCTATCATAAGCTTAAACCATCCCGAAAAAAAACCCAATTGCAATAGTATAGTGTGGTAAAACACTTAATTACCATACTGTCATTGAAAATGTATTACTTTGTGTTGAGAAAAATGAGACAATTCTAAACCATTTTATCGGTAGTAACGCAACCCTTTTTTTTTATTTTTTATTTGTCATTTTCTGTTCGTAATCTTGCATCCACAACTAAAAGTAAAGTAAATCAGAAATTAATTCAAAATGATTTTGAAACTTCCACACACTATTAAAAAAAAACACCACTGATTATCAAGAATCGAGCTTTAGAATTACGAGCGGTCGATTTTAGTCCATTATTATGTCTTAAGTTCTAATCTTTTTTTTTTTTTTAGAATTGCAAATAAAATTTAACTTTTGTTAATTTTGAATGACAATGTTACCAGTTTGCGTGGATTTCGGTGCGAAAGTGTATTCCTATTTTTATGACAAATAATTCAGATTTGATTTTTTTCTATGCTACTACTGGAAGTCTAGTAGTCTTAAAAATTATAGCTATAAATAGTTTATGTTCAGTATTCAAGATAAAGCACATTACTAATAACCTTCTGTATTTTGTGACACTTAAATACTTTAGGGTATCGCCGAATACATTGTTAAAATATATTGTTCTTACTCTTTATATTTCCATTTTTTTTTACAAGTTCGTTGTATATCATTAAAATTGTTCGGAATTTAACTATCAAAGAAACAACGCATACCAATTTACATTATGAAAGATACTAAGAACATTAATATTCTGTCACAATTTAAGCTAAATAATATTTAACAAAATATGTTAATACAGAAAACTTTGCTTGCAACTCATCAGCCACGACAACGTGTAACATTATAAATTTCTAATATTAGAGTCAATAAACCAATAAGACCCCAAACAGGTTATGTATAATGATCTGTAGAAGTGTTGGCATTGATTTCAAATAACTCGACTTTGTACTGAGTTGTTTGACAGATATAGGTTACACAAATAATTGCTACCGGATTGGCCGGATGGGTGTTAACACCGACAGAATTAAACTAAAAGCGTTATGATTCATAACATGACTCCAGGTTTCAAATTTTAGATCAGTCCAAAGCACATCAAAAAATAACAAACTGTACGTCGATGTGCAACCGCTTAAAACAAAACATGTACAGCATGGGGGGTAGATAAATATTACTTGAAGATTATTTTTATGGATATGATCTTTCAAAAATGTATTATGATTGTTTCAACCGAGAGTTTTCGAAAAGAGAAGTTTTTTACCTTAGCCTGATAGGCATTAACTGAAAACAAATCCATATTTGATTATGCTGAACCCTCAGGAATATCTTACAAGAAAATTAAATCTGCCATACTTCTGATTAAGATCTTGTTCATATTGATAGTAAAATGCATCATACATGTTTCGAGAGTTTGATAATGATGCAATTATGCAACCAAATTATCAATAATGAGGACGGGTTACATAATAGGCCAGAAGCACTTCCATATAACTGACATGTAAAGAATCGAATGAATATAAGGATTTTAGCAGCAATCACATTTAATTTGCATGATTTTGGTTTCAAAGGAGTGTAATCTAACCTATATATGTTTGACCATTTAATTTCCGTGACTAATTAATTTTACAAGACGATCTTTGAATTACACTTAAAAGAACAGATTATGTAATTATTTCAAAGACATTTGCTATCATTTCACATCAAACTGTCCGATCAAGTTAAGTCCATTAATGTACTCTCTGTAGTTTTTTAACATTGTGTTAGTGCATTTTACCTGCTTGTTCTTGCTTGTTTGTTTTCAATGTATTTTTTTGCATGTTGAAAAGGGGTTTATTTCCCTTCAAAACTCTGTGTTGTTAGGTGAATATCTTTGTTTAATGTTTTGCTTGCATGGGCTTGGTACCACTATAGTTCCCGATGTTTGTTTTTCCCCATCTCCCCCTGAACCCCAGCCTGTAACGTTATTGTGTGAAACACGCGCAAAGAATTATATTTAGTTGAATCCCTGTTTTCGTTGTAACTGGACGCTTGACCTAATTGTATTTAAGCAGCTGTCCGAAGATGACCAACGTCAATGTTGGGAGTATCACTTTACCCCTGTATTCAAAATGTGACCGTCCAAATGACACACACACGATTCCCAGAAGTCAAAGGATGTCAGGGAGTAAAATGTAAAATGTACTGAGATAAACACTTTCAAAAATCAGTAAGTCCTATATATCTGTTGATTGTCCTTAGAATAAACAGAATAATATATTTCGTATTTCCGATCATTTAGGTCATCAAACACTATTTTTAGTGTTTTGAAATAGGCACAAATAATTTTTTTGACACATTCAGTGTCAAAAAAAATATTTCGGCAAAATAAAGACTTTCCATATTAATTTACGGCTCCTTCGGATTGGACGGCCACAAAAACAACAACATTGGTTGCATGTGTTACGACCCAAAACAAGGATCAAGGTCAGAATTAACCTTTCGGGTTCGAGCTAAAAGCAAAGCAAGAATAAATACACTGTAATTCAGGATTTTAGCAAATAAACAAACAATTTATTTACACAAACAATTTAACAGTGTAACTATCTAATCTACGGTTTTAGTTTACTCACGAGTGGCTTCTGAGTTGAACAAGCTAGCTAATAATATTCCACGGTAAAGTCCTTTATGACATCTGTGCAAATGTCCACAAATCCAGATCCAAAACGGTACAAAATGTCCGATAACTCCTTCCGAATAGTGTTCAATATCAGTCAATGTAAAATTTGTCTTCTTGCAATCTCAAACTCCTTGTCCACAGTTAATATAAAATCGATTCACGATCCAGCGACTAAACTTCTCCACTATAACAGCTATGCATAAAGTACTCCAAAAAGTTCCCAAAACTCCATCCACTCTTCCTTTATCTTCTCTAAAATATCTCAATGATATAACTTCAATAGCTGACTAAAGTAATAGCTAACTTCAAAGCTGACTGACTGACATAATAACTCCCCATAGCTGACAAAGCAAACTGACCCCAAATATCAAAATTTATCTCCTTTTATACTCATTTACATTTATCTGGATAAAACCTCTTAATTCCATGCCATTCTAGCAAACATGTTCTAGAATTCACCAGGCCACTCCAATCTGTCCCACGTCTCATGTATATCAAAACAAACCACTTGAGTTTCACACCTACACAAAAGCCCTATTGTCATTTCAAGTAGGGACTTCCCCTTAATGTACACAATCAATTATAAGTGAAGTGTTTATGCTCGTAGAAGCACAAAGGTCGTGTGCCACTCTCTTTAATGGCCATTTAAATATTATGTTTGACTTATGGTAATAATAAATTACATATTCAGGGGCATGTAACACATGCAACTAACAATTGATGAACACGTATGTCACTGCAGCATAGTGCTTGTTTTACCGCCACACTATGGCCAACTATCAAACGGCAATAAACAGCGGCATCACATTTATATATGAGTAGAAATAGTAATAAAGTAGAACTATCAATTCTACCTCACCAATAATCACAAATGATATCCTCAAATTGCACAATAAAAATACTGCAAAAACAAAGGTAACTTCTGAGAATTTTTATTGTATTACATTAATCAACACTTTCTAAACTTCTATTCTTAAATCTTGATAAGCAAACGGTATACTAAAATAAAATTAGGTATCACTTACCTATTATTAGAAAAAGTCCACAACAAGGGCAAAACATGAAAGAAATAAAAAAAGAAACAGGAAAATATCAATTAACAATACGTTGTTAGTGAAGACAAACAAAGTTAAAAATACAGTGATTCATGTATAGTTGTGTACACTTTAAATATTTATATATGATTAGAAAATATATCAAACATGTATTTGAATAGTTAGCAATTAAAAAAATAGTGTTTGATGACCAAATAACAATTATGTGTCTGCATTCAGTCCGAAGTCGATTTTTTCGAAACAAAAAAGTAATATGATAACATATCTATTGATGTAAAGATGATTTGAGGGGAAAAACCTCATGGCTAGGAAATTTTTGAGATTTATTGAAGATGTATATTCTGGTTTCTTTCAGCCACCACTATAATAGTAAGATTTATAATAGGTAGTACTCAACTTATTAAACATATAATAGTCATATATGCCATTTTCATAATATTATGTAATGATAGCGGCAGGCCAGGCTCAAGTTGACATTTGAATGTTTAGTTATAAAAAAGAATAACACCATCGAAAATAGAAAAGCCCACAAGCAAGAAGCGTAAATAAATGGAAATATTATTAACTTATTTGATTAGTCTACACCTTTAAAGTGTTGTTTCATAAGGACTCGAAAGTTATCTTTACAAGAGTTTAAAGAAGTTCGTGAATATTTACAACTCGATGCAATGGAATGGTCAGTATAATATGTTAAAAAGTTTATAATCAAATGTATGTTTCTAGCCTCTAAGCCTTGTATATACTTTTTATCCAATCAACAAGCTGCTTCAATACTTATTAACTGTTTATCCTCCCGTGTTACAAGACTGATCAGTTGATTAATGTGTCTCGACCTCTTTGTCACATTCTGAAGGTCCCTTGCATGGAAAGAGATTATCGTCACCTCTACAAAACAAGATTGATTTCGAGGTAAACCAACTGAAAAACTATTTTAAAAAGTCTTAAACAGTTAGTGCTTCGGTTCTATGCAAATATGCTTTGAAAACCTTTGACCACAAAAGGATGAATGCAAATAGAAAATGCAGAAAATGACATTCTCTGACAATTTGTATGCATGAAAATAAATCAAGCCACTTTTCTCGTAGCTGATTCCTGACTTTGAAATAATGCATACAATGGCTAAAAATGTCGGTGGTCATATAAATGACATTATAAAATTGCATTGCATGTAACTTTTAGTTTCACTGCAGTTTGCCATTTCTATAAGTCTTTTAATTCCAACATGGATAAGTAACATTATCAATACCTTTTAGAGTCCCAATTGCAGCCGTTCCTGAATTACCGTATATTAATATTATCTTGCATTAAACAAATGCTTTTGATACTGTCACGCTGGCTGTAATGTGTTCATTTGCTGTCTAAATGATTCAATCTAAAAAGGACTTTAACATTATCGTTAAGGATAGTCCTTAATGAATGTCAAACATAACTAATGGTACCCAGAAGAATAGGCGAAATGGATCAATTCATGCAAGTCAAATCTTGCAAGAGTTCTCCACATTATTTATCTTTAAATCTTTACATAGTGATACACCAACTCAATACAATTCATATGAAAGAATGATAAAAATCTGTCATTCCGTTTCACAATGGCGGTAAGATATCTAATAATCTAATATCCAATTTTAAAACAGCTTTATTGGGTTTTGTTGCGTTTTCGCGTTTCACGCGGAAACAAAATCCAGGGTCAAAATTTGCCCCCCCCCCCCCCTCTTATTCACTTAAGCGTTAAGGAGAATCAGTTACGATAATGTTAGCAAAGTCCCTTTTTACTTTGCGACTCTTGGTGAAAACATTTGGGGTACTGCCTAAGATGGGGTTATGGTGGGCCGTCAAAGTCCCAGGGCAAGGGAGGTGCTTGCCAACTCGAATATTTTTAAATAGCCATTTTGAAAAATATCTGCATGGTAAGGACTTAAAACTTGCATTTCAAACGACACGAATTTTAAACCAGATCTATTAGATGCGTGCTCTGAAATATCGATGACACCCAACGCTTTTCAAAATGTTCAAAATCTAAAAACACAAAATACAATCTACAGAAGCCAGATAACTGAACACAGCTAAATGGTTGATTTTCTTTGATAAGATATAAAGCTAGAAAACTACAAATACAGCTTATGGATTACATCCTGCGGTATAAAATCTCTCAATTACGATTTCATCAACCAGAATTTGTCAAAATGAGATGTTTATTAACTGATGCTTCTAGTCACTTTCTACAGGCAAATTCCCATTCTTTGTACTGTACCCATAGGAAAACTTCACATGAATAGCAAGTTTACCTTTGTACTGGTTATGATGTTTTTCCTATTGAAATAGTAATGTACTTTGCTTAAGGATTGTAACAATGATGCAACATTTGATAAAATCATGCAATCAAACCACCAATAATGATGTCGGATTACATAAGCACCTTAAACGGCACGACATTAAAGCCGATTTAAAAGGTAAATATTTTTAAATGTATCATAATCAAGTGGTATTGAATTTAAATCATCGTCGTGATGGCTTTGCTAAATTGGTATCTGCAAAGGAACCGCTTCAAAACTCAACCGGCGGCTGACCACCCTGAACCGGTGGTTCTGGGCGGGGGTCATTGTTCAGAACAATAACAACCGGGCAGAACCGATGGTTCCGGGCGGTTGGCCGCCGGTTGAGTTTTGAAGCGGTCCCTAAAGAATGTCCCTTTGCTAACCTGCTAAAGAATGTCCCTTTCGTTTTCCTTGCTTGACTTCGTTGATAAAAACAAAAACTGAAAATCATCCCAAACATAATTGTTTAATTAGCACTTTGGAAAGTTTTTCTTAATTTTTGCAAAGGTTCATTAATGCGTGTAAGTGTTTTATTACATAATTAATACGCCAATATTTCACACTACAAATTACAAACTCATTCAAGCTAAATCTTACAACCTACTCTCCCATTTGATGACATTGAAATCAAAAGAACATGACATGTTTCAACAATTTGTTTGCTTGAGTAAATTGCCTATCTCATTTAAAATTGCAGCCAAGAGTTTGGTGTCACTTTTCTTAATGTTAATTATCTTAATTCCGAATCTTCAATCTTTGTACAAAGATCAAACTGTTTTTACCTTTATTTACCTTTATGTAAAGTCGCAGCATCATCTTAAACGTCATTAGAACGTAAAGCAAAATACGGTAGTACAATTAAAATCCAAACAGACACACTTTGATGATACTGCTGTAAGACATTTTTCGAGATTTGATCACGACAAGCATGTATCTGTATAACAACAATCCCAAGAATAAAAGATTTCAAGATCTGAATGATATGGAAAGAATCTCCAAGATTTACAAGTATTCTCTAAAACCCTTAGACTTATTTTTAAGTCTAAAGAGACTTGTTAAAATGACATAATATTATTGAGATTTAAAATAATAAGTCTATCAAAAAGACTTATTTCAAATAAATCTTGTAGATAGAAAAATAAATCGACAATTGACTTAGGAAGCAGTTAAATAATGACAAGAGAGACTTAGATTTTAATTTAAAAGAATAACATTCTAATCCAAAATTGTTATGTCATTTAAATAAGTTTCTTTAGATTTAAGAATAAATGTCTGGAATTTAGAGAGAAAGATTCGTCCTTGAAATCCTCGAAATATTATTAAGTTCAACCAGCAAATTGGCTATTATTTGTCTTTAAAGAAACATACTGCAGCTTCAGTGTATCTACTACATCAAAACCAAAGTTCAACTGAACGTGAAACATCAGACTTACTTGAATCAAATGTTTAATAAAAGATTTAACCATTATATATATGTAATTGCATAATCTAGAATTATCCAACCGTGCACCAATATGTTTGAATTCAATGATGTTTTTCTTGGCTCGTCAAAATACATGTTGCATAATATCTTTACCATTTGGTTTGTTGTAAAAATTAATCAAAATAAGTATTTTGAAACTTAATTTTACCATGTTTATTTTGTTATAATTCTGTCTGATACAATTTTTAATAATAAGTAAACAAAAACAGTAAAACAAAATCGCTATTGTTACGAAGGGGTAGTTGCCTGGGTTTAAGACGTCTGAGTAATGTTTTTCTTATCCCCTATTTATGGTTTTCTTGGATGTATCATTTGAAGAATCATAGGGCTTACTAAACTTTGGAACGCGTTTATCTCAGTTATACGTTTTACTCCCTGACAAACTTTGACGGACCATAACTTGACTTCTGGAAATCGTGTGAAGTTCATTAAGGTGTCATTTTAATCATTAAAGCATGGTCTTTGCAAATAATTAAAAAAGTGAAAATGACAAAAGCTGGCACTTACTGCTGGTTTGGGCAGGACGGTCACAAATGGTTTAATTATAATGGGATTTTTGAGCCTTTTCTTATAGTATTGTTCAGGTACTATTTTAGGTAGGTTGGGTTGCCACGGTGCTTTTCAAAATCAAAGTTTATAAGAACACATTGTCATGTCTTACCAAGGGAGAGGGGGGGGGGGCGACCTCCTCCTAACAAATCATTCCCTGTCCATAAAAACGCAAACGAATATGACCCAAGATAAGATACTCCGTTATACGGTCATTTTAGTGAAAAACAAAATCGCAGACACCAACTTCACGGGTCAAATAAACCCAAAAAACATATTTTCTCAATAAAATCACAAATTTGAAAGAGAAGTGTGTTTAGAGTCAAACACTTTTCGAAATAAAAATACAGTTGTTAGGTTAAATTGAAAAATAGTAAGAACAGTTCCTTCTGTTTTAACATTTATTATTAAGCAAGCAGGGTATCCTCTTTCATAGTTTATACTCGTACGTAATAACCTTAATTAATTGCTATCATTCCCATACATGAACCTATTGCATTGCTATACCTACAAGGTAAACAAATCTAGCAAATGAATGTCATGTTACATAGCCCAGTGGCCAAAATGCCTGGATATTAGCAAGCCGATTTGACGTTTCTGTGAAATATTATAAAAAATACTAGTATTATACATTTTTTTTGAAATTAAAGTATGATTCAAAAAGAAATGATTCTCTTGTAGTTTGTTCCTTAATTCATTCTTTTTATGCTTTAATACTATAAATCATTATTCATTTTATTTCCAAAATATAAGATTCAGATTTCACAGAAAAATGGTCAGTATATGCTTTTATATTGTAAGTATATGAACATTATTTTGATACAAAGTTTTATTTCGATTTAAATGATTCCGGAATATGATATTGGAGAAAATTAATCATAGCGCTGTAAATTTTACAAAATAAAGGTTACACGATTTGATTCCACATGCTCATAATATATTTTGAATAAATCGGTTACCTTATGTTATGTCTTAAAAAACATACCTGACAAATACTTCAAAAATGTAAAGATTCTGTTGAATATCAGAACCAATTTACCCCGGGGCAATTTACGGTTCTTCAAGCATCCTTTAGTCACAGATTTTCCTTTAGTACACAGAACCGATTTCTTTTTCCCCTATATACTCCGAAAATATAACAACCGTAAACCTAGTATACTTTTACAGTATTGCCTGAGGAATATAATGTACTCTCTCGATGTTTGGTTTAAATGGTTATCTTTGAAAATGTTATTGCACGAAGAGTGTTAAAACAAATCTTACAATCCACAAATCGAAATCAGCTGTTTTAAATGCCACAAGCAAAAACTGTTTTCAAAGAACACACTGTTACATAATTTGTTTATCGCTTCAATGTTACACCCAGTTTAAATCTTTCGAATTGTTTGTCTCTCAGAGTAAGATTTTTGGTTCTACATGAAATTTTAGACTACAAGCAAGATCTATATCCATTATACTTCGATAAATTACGACCTTCACATGTATTCTCACCTGAAGCGCAAAAAGACATTCGCTACCTTTCTCGGCTCGTTTGAGATGGACGGTCACATATTGGATTGTTCTTTTGTGAGGCGTAATGTAATCTAGTACAAAACACACTTCTTTAAAATTGATATGATGTGTAGTGCTTATAAAACAGCAGTTGTGGAAAAACCTAATTTTCAAGACAAAACTGACCTGGAATATAAAATACTCCAAACAGTGATTCATAATGTTGTCATATGTAGACAACATTATGAGCTATATTTGTGCCAATTTTCAAGTAGCTATCTTTAACAGAAGAAAAGTTATGATACAACAGGTAGAACTTTTTGAATGACCCTCGTAAAAATATTTTAGGGTCGACCAAAGCGAAAAATTTTCCTCCAAAAGGTCCACTTTTTGAAAATCCGCATCCCCCTGGGAAAAATCCTGGCTACGGGCCTGGTTTTGAATTAAAAATCAAGATTATACAAAGAGTATTCAATTTATCAGTGGCCCGAGGTAGAAAGAAATGCGCTTTTTATTAATATGCATAGATAAACTCAACTGATGAATATTTGGAAAGTCATAAATAAATATTTTCTTTTGTTTTTAATTTACAGAATTTTGAAAATTGTCTGTTAGAGGTTCTTAAGTTTATAATTAAGCAATAAACGTCGATAAAAAATAAACATTGTAATACTAAAACACTAATTTTCTTTCCAACATTGTTGTAATCAGCAGGCAACATAATTTAAAGCTACCTGAAAGAACAATCTTTTTAAAGTCTTGACACCCTTTCTTCGGTGAAGTAATTCGTTGGGTGAAAAGCCTGACAGAAAGTTTTTAAGCCCAATGCATGTCAGTTAAAATATCTTGTTTCTTCAGTTTTCGAGACAAGAGATCACTTTCCAGTAACCTCTAACCCTGTTAACTGGCAAGTTTTACGTTTCTGTAAAAATAAAAACCAAAGTAGATATTTATTTGAAACTTTCCAAATATTTACCAATTGACTTGATCTACACAACATATGTGATGGCTCACCCCGAAAGGGTGGACTTTGAAGATGATATCGATTTTGATTTTATCATTTCATCTGTTACAGCATTTTTACGCTTTAAAATGACACCTTACTTGTTGAAATTGGTCAAGGCGATCAAATTTTACAACAGAAAATCTGCTGGAAATTCTTATTATTTTCTTTGTTTTTTGTTGCCTATTTTCATCCGTTTCTCGAAAAGTGTTCTGTCGCAAAGTCCCCCTTTTCGGTGTGAGTCATCACATATTTATACATAATAAAAGCTGCATAAATCATCTTCTTCTACCTCAGGCCACGAACTTAGTGAACAATCCTCTTATTTCTATTTATCTTTTGCTCTTAAAATAAAATACTTATATGATATGTGGCCCTATGACTCCCCATTAAGGCTACAGTCCCTAAAAACTTCTCGCTCGGCTGAATGTCATGTTTACTGCAAGTTTTAACTACTTACACCTATCAGAATATCACAATATCTGGCATACATATGTAATAGAGTCTTAAGTTTATACCTGGAACTTTACTAGTGATTTCACGTCCATTATCAAGGTCAAAATGACGCCTAAAGGCTACTTCGAAATTCGCCGAAACCTCATAATTTCATGATGTTGGAACAATTCGACTGGTTTCAAATTTTGACAGATTGTAGGCTTGATTCTTCTTATTGAATTACAAACAATAGTTTATAAATATGCTGAATTGATTTGAATGATAATGTAACAAACCCGCGTTGTTTTGCCCGAAAATCCGGACGTGAATTACGACTCTGAGCTGTGAATTGCCTGTTTTAAGTATCTACATTATCTACATTTTGTCTGATATACGCATTCGCATAATTTTCTTACAAATTGAGCATTCCAATGAGGCAAAAATTGCATTTTTTATGTAAACAAAAGAAAAATACGGCATTCTAATGTTTATGTTTTTTATTTTAGTTCAAGATCTCAACGCTGCCTTGATAGCTCAGCGGTAGATCCCTCGCTTAGTAATGCATGACTGGCCCCTGCCATAATCCATGGTTCGAGTCCCGCAAATGCAGTGGAAACTATTTATCTGTTCATGATTAAAACATAGTTAGGATTCACATTTTCCTGAGCAGATGGATTCCCTTTACCCTTAAGATTCAAAACATGGGTAACTTTACTAAAGAAACTTCTTTAGAGATAATCATTATCCTGTGGCAGACTCGGTGATTTCAGATTGAAGAGGATAACCTCTGCGGCCACATGTGGTGCAGGATTATTGCCATGGGTATTAAGATATCATTTCCGTTAAGATCAGCGAGTTTTAAAATAAGAAAAAAAAAATAGAGAGAGAAATAATATGCAAATGAATACATGATATAGTGCCTTTTATGTCGATTTCTTTATTGCAACAAGTAAGTCGGTGTCCTAAACGAGAAAAAACGAAATTAGAACTGAAAGCCTATATATAAAATCGCCCGTTCTTCCCCATCTGACTCATTTGGTCAGTTGGTAAAGCGGGGCGCTAGTATTGCCAAGTTCCCAGGTTCGAATCCTTGATTGTCAGTTATTCTTGTGCTAACTTTCATTTATGTTGTGTGGTTGTCCGATTTAAAAATCATGTCAAAAGAACAAAATATTTAATACCTTCCAATATAGACAAAACGACAGGTAAATAACCCTTCACCAAAGAATAAAAACGTCGTTCTATGTTTTGAACTCAACTGATTGACTCTTTAGTCTGTGGGAAAAACCTTGACTTTGGGCTTGACTGCAAAATGGATTCTGCACAATTGTTCGGTTGGTTGTTTTTCTTTTATGTAATAACAGATTTAAATCATTTTAGCAGTTCGGAAAATAAATATACAGCTTATGTGTAATCCATTTATTAGACAGTAGATTTTGTAGTTTTGTAAAGTAAAGATAATAATATAGCAACGGATGTCATCATCGAGTTCATTTCCAACAGCTGAAGATTTAAACTTAGGCTTAAAAGCTATATAGTTTACTGCAAGGTGATGCTAAAAAGATATCTAATGAGAGAGAAGCCGAATGAGGTGCAGGATTGTGTCTTTTTGACAAAATATTCCCATTCAATTGCAATCTCCATTCATTTTTTTTTTCAAGAACGGCCCAATTCTGTCCCTTGATGGAGAAGCCATGCTCCAGACAAATTTGCTAAAAGGCTAATGTTACTCATTGAAAGTCTTGAAAATAAATAAATCAACATATAAAATGTATGAGATTTGTGCTTGCGGAACCTATGAATTGTCATGAAACATCATAATTGATTTTTTCAAAATGTCTTATTTGTAATTTTTATTTTTATGACGGGTTTTCCTGTTTCAAAGCACGTAGCTGAATAACTTTTGTTCAATGGGTTTTCATTAGGTCACATAACAGAAATGTAAGAACATTTAAAACGTG
>JXSR01S054279.1:142824-153095 GCA_000969725.1 Ophiothrix spiculata | reverse complement strand
CCCCCCCCCCCCCCCTTAGGTGGACGAGGGTTAAGCATGCGAATGCTTTATATATTGAAATCGCACCAAAATACGTCATAAAATTTAAGAAGAGGATACATCACAGCCAAGACATATTATTATTGAATACAAAATGCACTTGTCGCCCCTTGAACACTCGTTCTTAGGTGAATTGTTCAAAATAAAGTTGTTGCTGTCACATCATTGCTTTAATACTTTGAATATCATTTCATCAAATGCCACTTATCTTCTTACATAACATGTTTGTCACGAATCATCATTATCCAATATCATAACGGATAAGTAATATGATTCTTGGAAAAGCAGTTTTCAACTGCAAGAGCACTGACTTTTAAAATCGTGACTATATAAATGAAAATGTGTTGAGAGATTTTGCTCATATTGCTTACAATGTATCATGGAAGTAATGATAAAAGACATGGCCAATTTTGAAAAGGCTGTCCAATCGTGATCCGCCTGCATTCAGTAGTGTCAGTATACATGCAAGTTTGCAAGCATAATTAGCCTATTATTTTAAAGTTCCCAATTGCCACAAAGCTGAGTACCATTTATAAATTTCAATTTTAGCCAAAAGATGAACTGAGCTAAGATTACACTAATTGAAAATTTAAAACACATTAAAATGGTTTTTTAAACGCGGAAGATTGTGGAAGTGGCGTGTGTAACACGGAAAATGAAACATCATGTATGCCGAGGAAAGACCCTAACATCGGTAGTAATTTAAAATATAAGCAAATATCAATGTTTAAAATCAAAATTTATGTTATTAATACCATTATCAATCATGTAAGAAACGTTTGATCACTCTAACTACCCCAACCTCGTCGTTTCTTCACTACTATTTTGACTACGCTGCACCATTCAATCGAGGCCGGTAAGTAGATTTTAGATACTATCATGGTGTTTATAATATGCATGAGCATGATTTTGTGTAAAACGGAAAATCGCGCAGACTAGAAATTTAAATGGAATGTTCAGTTTGTAAAACCGAAAACGTTAGGGCGTTAGCCTAACCTTAGCCCTCCACATTAACTTCAGAAGTGACTCCATATTTAAAATCTTTCCCCTAAATGTCCGCCCATTACATGCGATCAGGTCTTATATAATGACCATTGCTGTTACTGGAGAAATATATCCCGTATGCCAATATAATTATTGCAAAAGACGGCTATGTTCTCAAATTGGATTCAAAAGTTAATCTAGAATCCACTTTATCAAAGCGGCAAGGATTTAACACGTCTCGATAATCACTGTATCGTCTTATCATCTTCCACTGTGTGAATATATCAGACCAGTGGAAAACAACTTAACCCTCGTCTAGTCAAGATATGTTCTAACATGTACACCAGACATGATGTACATCCATGGAGCAGCGGCGGATTTAAGGAAAAGGGCCCTATCAGCAGCTTAAAATGGGGGCCCGTTACCAGATATATACACGGTTGTTCATAAAGTTGGAATAAAATAATATGTATCACCTTTTCATGTAAAGGTCAATTTATGAGGAAACTACCTGAAACATGTGTTGCTTTTGGTTAGATCTGATAATTAATCTAGTTAAGTGTGAAATTGAGCTCCGAATGTGATCAATTCTCATGCGTACGGGTAGGGGGCAACAACACAAATTGGTTATCGGAAATTTTCGGAAAGCCTTTGTTTTGAAAATGTCTATTGAATCCTGTCAAAAAGATAAGAGCTTGGTCACAGTAATCGTACTAACAGCTTACGAGCAGTGTTTAGTCCGTTTAAAAGGACTACGAGCAGTGAGTAAAGCGAGCAGCGATGGCGTCGCGTGGTCCTATTAGATGGACTAAACACTGTTATAACGTATGCAAATAAAGACTTATGAAGATTGTAATGGAAGAAGTACTTTAGTCACATAATAATATACGTTTTGACTTATCTAAACTTTGAAGAGCAAAAAAAGGTATTGAATTAATATTATAGGTGTGTGTTATGGTAAATAGAAGAGTATCATTTATAATGATTTAAGTTATCAATAATCGCTATTATAGACTTAAGAACTTCTGTTTCTATAAAAGGGATCGCCTATAAAATAATCTTAAAACATTTTAAAAGATTGTATATTTGGAATATACAAGTCACGACGAACATGGCATTCGGTCGAATCGAAGCTTGTTGAAAATCTAACCTCATTTGACCTTATCGTTTTAAAGTATATATATCCTTAACCAAAATCAAGATGTGTTAAAGTATATATATTTGTAATATACAGAACATGACAATTAATTTGAAATGTAACTCGGCATATTGTGAGCATAATAAAATACATAAGTAAAGAAATATAGAAAGTCATTTCACTTCGCTAAATTACATTTTCGATCATAACTTTTAAACCGAAGCTCCGATTGATGACAAATACAGTGCAAAAAAAAAAGTTAATTGCCCCCTTCACTCTATATTTTAATTATCATTTTTAGCCCACCAAGTCCAGAATTCCCCCTTAAAATCGAATAGAATATTGCTGAGATACGACCTTTGAACCTATATTTTTCAAAAACATAAAAGCCAAAACTTACCAACAGCTAGGTAACTTTATATTTTATTGAGACTTGAGGAAAATTTTCAGGCGGTATTAAACTCAACATTTTGACTGCGTGGTAAATAGAACACCAATGGCTACACTCTTAAAAAGCCAGGATCAAATGTGACCGTCCACCGAAAACAGCAGTAAATGCCAGCTCTGGTCATTTTCACTTTTTGAATTATTTGCAAAGACCATGCTTTAAGGTTTAAAATGACACCTCAATGAACTTCCCACGATTTCCAGAAGTCAAGTTATGGTCCGTCAAAGGTTGTCAGGGAGTAAAACGTATAACTGAGATATACGCGTTGAAAGATTATTAAGCCCCATATTTTCATGTTGATCGTCATAAGAATATGCCAATTTATTTCATATACCCATCATTTTCTTGAAATGAAACTTTGCTGGTATTTTGTAGTAAGCACTAGAATTGTGAATCTGTTAAACAATCAATTTTGGCAAATTACGACTTTGACATGTATTTTCACCTGTAGCGCAAAATGAAGTTTCTGGCATTTACTGCTCATACGGGCTGGACGGTCACAAATGTGATGGCTCACACCGAAAGGGGGGACTTTGAAAATGTTATCAATTTCGATTTTTTCATTTCATCTGTTGCACCATTTTCTAAAGCTTTAAAATGCACCGTACTTGTTGAAATTGATTAAGGCAATCAGATTTTACAACAGAAAATCTGCTGGAAATTCTTGTTATTTTCCTTATTTTTTGCTGCCTATTTTCACATGTGTCTTGAAAAATGTTCTGACGTAAACTTAGTCCCCCGTTACGGTGTGAGTCATCACAAATATGAGCTTATCCTGATTTTGGATCAAAAATATGATCCCGAAAAGGATCAGATTGATCGAAAAAGAAAAGGATCAGATGTGGTCCATTTCCGGATCATATTTTGATCCGGAATGAGGATAA
The DNA here is from genome assembly GCA_000969725.1 of Ophiothrix spiculata. Lineage (NCBI taxonomy): Eukaryota > Metazoa > Echinodermata > Ophiuroidea > Amphilepidida > Ophiotrichidae > Ophiothrix > Ophiothrix spiculata. Next base: position 149,602 of record JXSR01S054279.1, on the reverse strand, counting down.
GCTCATATTTGATCCTGGTTTTCTAAGAGTGTAGCGCCAGCGGCCATGAAAAGTGTCGCAAGAGGTTTGACTTCCATTATTGGGTAAAAAAAATACTGTATCAAGTTTGAAATTTATGTCATGCGTCGCATGATGTAGGGATAATCAGTATATATGCCACTTAGGGGGATTCGGCTTAAAGAATATACCTATATCATTTAGGTTTGACCTCCTTCTTAGTTATCGTACTGCCTTTCAAAAGAGGATTGCATAATACTGAAAAATGCAAAATATCCTACTGAGTGCACGGTTAAACAACTACCGTTGCAAAATTACATTGATACTGACAGGTACAAGTCAATACCTTCCTTCCCGGATCAAAATTGTCTTAGCTTTGGTTCATTAGATCCATTCGATGCCACAATATTAGTCTACGCTTTTAACATATCCTCCTGATATAGGTTAAATGTGGGAGTCAGTGCTCTTGCAGGCGAGCACTGCTACTCCACTAAATATATTTTACAGGATAATAATAATCCGTCAAAACAAATTATGTAACAAGATAAGTTGCAACTGATGAAATGCTGTTTGATTATTCTAAAAACAACAAAATTATAATCAGTGTGTGACGTGAAGTTACGTTGGTGGAATGGAGGCATGTTTTGCATCACCTCTTGAAAAAAGAGTATAACAACATTTGAAAGTCCTTAAAATCTTTAGTTTGACATTTCGAGTATTTTAGCCGATAAAAGCAAACGCGAGTTCAGCTAGACTTCTCTCTAATGCACTTTAACAGCATTGACCAATTGCTCGGCTATAAATGCCCTATCAATGTCTTGTCTTGTAACAATAAACGATCTAAAATGTAGCAGTGTCGACGGATCGGACACAGAGATTTCTAAAATAAGACGTGTCTATAATCGAGCGAATGTAAGATAACCCCTCCAGAGCTATTTTAAATGCCATTGAATTAGCGGTTCTTCTAGACTTTCACCTTTAGATTCTCCAATACTCCCCCTGTTACAGTAACAAGAAAATACAATACAGTAAAAAAATCATGGTAGTTAAGTTTATTCAGAAATAAAATATTTGATTTGTAGTTATGTACATAATTTCATTACTTCTTACAAAAATTAATAAGATCAACAGCTATATTCTTAGAACATTTTACTGAGTTCGTTCGATTATATTTAGTCTTAAACTAGCAGTTTTTCTAGAAATTTGTTACTGTCGAGATTGATTTTAAAATTTTTCTTAAATAAAGTTATGAGAAGAATGATACTCAGCCAGTTATGTTGCTATGTTCAGTTTTTCAACTTAGTTATAAAACAACTGTTTATTTATGTATTTTGTGTTGTTTATTATCATTAATAATAATCCATTATTTGAAATAAGTTGCAACTGAAGAAATGCTGTTTGATTAATTTAAAAACAAAAACATTATAATCAGTGTGTGACGTGAAGTTACGTTGGAACGAAGAAACTTTTGCATCTCCTTTTGAAAAAAAAGTGCAAATCTTCAGTTTGACATTTCGAGTATTTTAGCCGATAAAAGCAAACACGAGTTCAGACTGCTCTCTAATGCACTTTGACAGCATTGGCCAATTGCTTGGCTATAAATGCCCTATCAATGTCTTGTCTTGTAACAATAAACGTTCTAAAAGGTAGCAGTGTCGACGGATCGGACAGAGATTTCTAAAATAAGACGTGTCTATAATCGAGCGTGTAAGATAACCCCTCCAGAGCTGTTCTAAATGCTATTGAATTAGCGGTTCTTCTAGACTTTCACCTTTTAGATTCTCCAATACTCCCCTGTTACAGTAACAAGAAAATACAATTACTCAAAAAGTAAAAAAAAATATAAATCATGGTATTTTATTCGGAAATAAATTAAGTGATTTAGAATTATACGTACATAATGTTGTTACTTCTTACAAAGAATTAATGCAATCAACAGCTAGATTCTTAACATTTTACTGAGTTCTTTCGATTAAAAAATATATTTAATCTTAAACTAGCAGTTTTTCCTATGCAGAGCAGTAACTTGTTGTTATCGAGATTGATTTTTGAATATTTTTCTTAAATAAAGTTATGTGAAGAAAGATACTCAGCAAGTTATGTTGCTGTTAAGTGTTTCAATTTAGTTATAAAACAACTGTTTATTTATGTATTTTGTGTGGTTCATTATCATTAATAATTAATCCATTATATGGCTGCACTGAACAACAATACTAGTAATTCTAAAACAATCAAACAAAGAAAACGCCCTTTATTTTTTTAACTTAACGCAGCAGTTTCCTCAGTTGCATACAAATTTATACCGACAAAGTCGTTTTCGTGCTATTTAACATCAAGTAGTCTTTTCGAGGGCATCGTTCAAATCTGTTTTGCCCTGATTAAAATCGAAACCGAATAACTGTTTCTAATTTTATTTATTAATGTAATTGTATATAAGCAAATGGTAAAAACAGTTAGTCAATAAGTAATGACCGGTACTATTATATACAGGTTATCCCAATAAAAACTAAACGAACTTGAATAATACTGAATATTTAAATATCTCATTTAAAGGTTATGGCACATTTTGTAAAGATCCTCAAAATCTTTGTGGTCTGATTTAAAAAGAAAATCAAATATTTACATTAGTGACGTAAAACAGAGACATGTTGAATGGAAATACCTCAATCATCACATTATAAGGAGAAGCATCTCTTTAGCATGTTTTATGATTTCTAGTTAAAAGGAAAAAACAATTTTCACACCGTGTTGGAAAACATTTCATGGTTATTTTAAGCCTATCAATGAAATGTTATGTGACAGAGAACTTTCAAGTTTAGAGAAAAGTGTCTTTAATTACACGATGTTAATAGTTACTCTAAATGTCTTGTAAACTATCAAATCAATGTTTTGGAAAAAAGGTTGGCCGTATTGCTGTATTGCTAAGTAATTCTATTTTCTTAGATCACTTTAAAAATTTTGATAAGGACAAATCGGGTTAAAATTCGGATAATCGTTACTTTTTTGTTTTTCGATAAAATTTGACTGTAAAAATAAAAGGTCAAAGCTAAGGACAGTATCATTAAAACGAATGTTATTATTTGCATTAATGTTCACCATCGTTCACGATCATATTGTATATTGTGTTCAACAAACCCGAAAGGGGGGGGGGGGCTCAAGTATAATGCTGCATGCTGCGTAATTGTTTCCGATGCCACAATATACCCTTTTTCCTCTATTCACACCCTAAATCAGAACTTTACCGATACTGTTTTCACATTAGGGTTTGAAAAAGTACCCTATTTCTTGAAAATCGCTGTTTTTGATACCCTAAATGGTTTCTCCTTATTCACCCTTCAATCCTAAAAACAACCCTCATTCACCTTTTTCTTGGTCACGCTATGCCTGCAATATTATATTTGATTGCCTCGGTCAACAACTTACTCAATCCTCCTTATACAGGATCGTAACGTTGTTGACCCACAGTTGATATTCAAATTAGCGCGTCAAGTTTACGAAAGTACGCTTAGGCGGTGCACTTAGGTTAACCCCTTATTTTCAGAAATATATTATACTTTGTAACTCAACAACCGATAGCTAGTTTAATCCATATAAAAGTATACATTTCTAGATGCGGATTTTCACGTAGAAGATGATGGGTGCAATTATGTTTTATGGATTAACTTATTGGTTGCTAAGTTAGAAAGCATAAAATAATTCAGAAAACTGTGCCCTTAAGGCGGCGCACTGTTAATTACGCGTCAGACACTTTAAGTAGGTTCAAAGTCTGGTGTTTGGGAACATTTAACGGGAAAGTAACAAACGTTCAGAAAGTAGCATTTTGCTTCAGATTCTGCTAAAGACACGTATCTGTTAAAATTAAAACATTGAGGAATTAATTTAAATGTTTACAGGAAGTTTCTTGTTGTTGGAAGGATGGCTCACTCAAGCCACATTCGCGCCATAAAATTACGCGGACGCATTGGATGCAGAGTTAATAAGCTCTGTAGTATGTATAGTTAAAGCCACCCTAACGCGAGAAAATTTCACGGATGCATGGGTGCGTTGTTGTTGATTTGCGTTGAACATATTTGTAGCGTGTTTGAATATCTAAATTATTTCCGTCTTTTCCAGATATAATATTTAAATGAATAGTATGTCTTTACTCGGTAAAATAAAGTTGTTGCTGTCACATTATTGTTATAATACTTTGAATATCATTTCATCAAATGCCACTTATCTTCTTACATAACATGTTTGTCGCGAATCATCATTATCCAATATCCTAACGGATAAGTAATATGATTCTTGGAAAAACAGTTTTCAACTGCAAGAGCACTGACTTTTTAAATCGTGACTATATAAATGAAAATGTGTTGAGAGATTTTGCTCATATTACTTACAATGTATGGAAGTAATGATAAAAGACATAGCCAATTTTGAAAAGGCTGTCCAATCGTGATCCGCCTGCAGTCAGTAGTGTCAGTATACATGCAAGTCTGCAAGCATTAGGCCTATTGTTTGAAAGTACCCAACTGCCACAAAGCTGAGTACCATTTATAAATTTCAATTTTAGCCAATAAATGAACTGAGCTAAGATTATACTTATTGAAAATTTTATGGTGTTTATATGCATGATTTTGTGTAAAACGAAAAATCGCGCAGGCTAGAATATTAAAAGAAGGGAATGTTCAGTTTATAAAACGGAAAACGTTAGGGTTTTAGCTTAACCTAAGCCCTCCAATGACTATTCAAAATCTTTCCTATCAAATTTCCGCCCATTACATGCGATCAAGTCGTATATAATGGCCACTGCTGTTACTTGAGAAATACATCCCGTATGCCAATGTAATTGCAAAAAACGGCTATGATTTCAAATTGGATTCAATAGTTCATCCAGAATCCACTTTATCAAACCGGCACGGATTTAACACGTCTCGATAATCCCTGTATCGTCTTATTATCTTCCACTGTGTCAATATATTAGACCAGTGGAAAACAACTTAATCCTCGTCTAGTCAGGATACTTTCTAACATGTACACCCAGCGAGCAGACGCGGATTTAAGGAAAAGGGGCCTGTCAGCAGTTTAAAATGAGAGGGGGGGGGGGACCTTTTACCAGATATAAACACGGTTGTTCATAAAGTTGGAATAAAATAATATGTATCAATTTTTCATGTAAAGCTCAATTTATGAGGAAAATACCTGAAAACATGTGTTGCTTTTGGTCAGATCTGATAGTTAATCTAGTTAAGTGTGAATTGAGCTCCGAATGTGATCAAATTGGTTATCGGAAATTTTCGGAAAGCCTTGTTTTGAAAAAGTCTATTGAATCCTGTCAAAAAGATAAGAGCTTGGTCACAATAATCGTACTAACAGCTTACGAGCAGTGTTTAGTCCGATTAAAATGACTACGAGCAGTGAGTAAAGCGAGCAGCGAGGGCGTCGCGTGGTCCTATTAGATGGACTAAACACTGCTATAACGTATGCAAATAAAGACTTATGAAGATTGTAATGGAAGAAGTACTTTAGTCAAATAAAAATATACGTTTTGAGTTTTCTAAACTTTGAAGAGCAAAATACGATATTGAATGAATATTATAGGTGTGTGTTATCGTATATTGGAGAATATCATTTATAATGATTTATGTAATCAATAATCACTATTATAGACTTAAGAACTTCTTCTTCTATAAAAGGGATCGCCTATAAAAAAAACATTTTAAAAGATTGTATAATTATTTGGAATATACAAGTCACGACGAACATGGCATTCGGTCGAATCTAAGCTCATTTGACCTTATCGTTTTAAAGTATATCCTTAACCAAAATCAAGATTTGTAAAAGTGTGTATATTTGAAATCTACAGGACATGACTATTTTTTTTAAATAAATCACCAAAAATTGTCAAAATAATTATCGCTTTACAAAACCATCAACAATGACCTATGCCTATCATAATAGAAGCAGTTAGTGTCCTTTAACTGCTGACCGTACTTCTTCCACTAGTCTTTGGCAATATTTATTCAATGTTATTTAATAAATATTTCCTACTTGTTTTCAAATACTAGTAAAAGTTTCCACTTCAGTTGAAATTAACTATTTTTAGAGTTTAAATGAATTGTGAGAAAGACCAAAATCTGTTTCCACAGTTGACAAAGCTTTGTTTTAAATCCGTCTTTAAAATTGAAAAGAATATTGCTGAGATACGACCGTTGAAGCTTTATTTTATCAAAAACATAAAACCAAACCTACCAACAGCTAGGTAACTTTATATTTTCTTTAGATTTAAAACAAAATTTTCAGGCGGTATTAAACCTTTATATTTTTACCGCATGGTTCATAGCACACCAATTACTAACCGCCAGCGTCCACGAAAACTGTCGCAAAGGGTTTGATATATTTCCATCATTCGGTGAACAAAAAATAATGCATCAAGTTTCAATATGTTTGAAATGTATGGCATGCGTCGCATGATGTTGGGGTACAAAGTTATCCGTATAGTATATGCCACGTAGGGGGATTCGGCTTAAAAGATATACGGTATATGGTTTAGGTTCGAACTCCTTCTTAGCCTTCGTACTGCCTTTCAAAAGAGGATTGAATATTGAAAAATTTAAAATATCCTACTGTGTACACGGTTAACATTTTAGTTAAACAAATACCGTTGCAAAATTGCACTGATACTGACAGGTACTAGTCAATACCTTCCTTCCCGGATCAAAATTGTCTTAGCCTTAGTTCATTAGATTCATTCGATGCCAACAATATTAGTCTACGCTTTTAACATATCCTCTTGATA
>JXSR01S054279.1:90888-122519 GCA_000969725.1 Ophiothrix spiculata | reverse complement strand
TGATAATCATATTGTCAGATATAATCTATAGTTCTGGCTTCACATTTCGTACTCTGGGGGCTCTGACACCAATCCGCGATGCCCGAACTTAAAAAGGCTATTTGTGTATGTTTACTTATGGACATCGTTCAATTTTATGTGCGTTGGGCATGTGCGCAGTGTTACTGATCTGTTATTCATTTAATTTCAACTTCAGTGAATTATATGAACAGTTTCAAGTTTTAAGTATCGTTAATCTATATAGTACATTGATCTGTCAAAAGAAACATTTGAACAAAATCTGTTTTTGTCGAAACAAACAAACAAACAGTCAATATTATGACCGGGTAATATGGTAGCAGTTCCACGCAACCAGTGTCAAAAATGGCAAACAAAAAGAAAAAGAAAAGATGTCAGCGCCAATAAGCGGCGCCACTTTCCACATATGTCAGCCACTCCCCAATCTTATGTATTCCCTGGTACTCGAATGTTGCAATTAAATGAGTAAGAACACACATTTTGATGATAAATTTATGGCCACTTCAAATACAAATGGTTAATTATCGTCTGCTCTTAATACGAAAAAGTCAGTATGTACGGTGAAAATTGAAAAAAAATATTCAGAGTCGATTGAACGACCAAAAATGTATTTATATGTTGACTACCAACTTTTGATATGAGCAATCGTAAAAGAGATACCGCATTTGAAAAAACCATTATAAGCATATAAACCAGAATCAACAACAACAAATCTGAATACTATATTTGTTTGTTTCCTTTGATGTTATTATTTTTTCTGTGTTTTCCCCCGCACGTTATTATGCTTCAGAGTATGCGGATTCACCATATTCATATATCAGCTCACCTTAGTTTTGGTTAAAATCTTCCTTAAAAACATTTGTCGTTACACCACATAATAAGAGAAACAAACAAATTCGGGCTGAACTGTAATGTTATATTACAATTCAAATTGTGCTAACCTCATAGTAACTACCACATTTGTTGGTATTTTGGTATATGACATTTTATGTGTGCTTTCCCAGCATCATCCATCAAAGGACACTTTACCCTTTACAAAATGTAACATGCAAGTACTCAGTTGCCATTAAATCATGAAATAGGTATCACACATAACTCCTAAATTATCTTGTCTCGTTGTAACCATTTGAACAGCATATGTATAACATACCATAACTGCAATTAAGATGTTTCCGTTTCTATCGTAAACCAGCAGCTATACCAATATCTCTTATATCTACCAAGTCTAAAAATGTTCGAGACGCAAATAGACAATAAATTATAGCGCTCCTACCGATACGATTATATTTCTTTGCTCTTTTTAACTATTTCCCTTCCCTTATTTTACTTCGGTAACGTTAAAACATTTTCATTTTTTTCAATTATTATGTACTAATTGTATGTCTATTATTTTCTTGATTCAAAGAAACTCTGTGGAATTAAGTATTTAAAAATACCCGAACCTAAGATTCTCGATATATGTCACAGATAAAACTAACGAAGGATTTTGGGGGTAAAAAAGTCCCCTAAACGCGGACACTATAAATATAGTGTATAGATATAAAACACATCATAATTAGGTACTGATGTTTTTGGACATGCAACCCCCCCCCCTAAATTTTTGGAACGGAACCCCCTATGAATTTGGTTTTGGTCCTCCCCTATCCAACGATACCAAGATCACAAAAATCGGCCAATGCGTTACGTAATTATGACGTCATAAAGGTCGAAAATCGGAAAAATCGGAATTTTGACAAAAATGGCCACCAAAATCAATTTTTTTCTAAATGACGGAATTTCATCGGGTTTTTTGCATATAACGAAGGGAAATGACAATTCTAACATGCTCTGCAAGTTTCAGCCACATAGCATGCGTATTTTTTTCAAAATGGCGATTTAAAATTGTCAAAAATGTCGCTGGGTTGCAACCCCCCCCCCTACACCCCAACTTTGACGGCCTACCCTAACCCCCTAATTTGTTCATCAAAATGACCGCAAAGGATGTAAAAGAGATTACCCAAAAGCCTAGGGTCGGTTGCTTTTGCGTTTTTATGCTACGGGAAAAAAACCTTAGGGGGGGGGGTTGCAACCCCCCCACCCCCACCCCACCCCTGGTTAGACGAGGGTTAAAGGAGCATGGTCCGATTGCCTCAACTATTTTTCAAACTTTTGAGATTTTGGTACCAACATTTTCTCATATGTTTTTCATAACCCATGTGAAATTTCATGGCTTAGTTAAGTTCCGTTTGGTGATATATAGGAAAATATCTCTAGTTATGGTAACCATAATTAATATCATATAGTAATGTACGTGTACATGTATAGGCAGCTCTGAAATACAAAATTGCACATAAAGTCAAAACAGTTTGATCGATTCAGCTGAACTTTGAAACTTACTAGTCTTGAGTGGTCATCTTTCATACGACATTGAAACTAAATTGTGGAAAATCGGACCAAGTTCCTTTAACTGTCAAACACAATGTATAAATGGCCTCGACACTATACTGCTGGAGGAGCAAAGGCATATTGATATAATAGTATCCGCTCTTCAGACTAGTTAGCTTAGTTGGATAGGCGTTGCGCTTGTAATAATAAGGTCTTGACTAACACTAGTATTCAAAAGCATCTCAAATTGCAAAAGTGTCTTAAATTGAAAATCATCTCATAATGTATCTCATTTTGCTCCAATAAATAATAAGTAATATGAGATACGTTATGAGATGATTTTCGATTTGAGACACTTTTGCCAATTTGAGATAATTTTGAATACTAGTGTAATGAAATTATTTAATAATTTTACTACGTATTAAATTGACAACTTGAATCTCTCATTAAATTGTACAGAATGTCTAGACAATGTGTTGAAGAGGTTTTCCCGTCATTTTTCTGTTGGACTTATGTTGCTAATGTTCCAAATTTACGCTTCAGAACAAAAGTCTTTCGTAAAAAACAAACAAACCTGAAATAATGGACAATCATTATCTTTTTTTTATCTAATTTGTATTGTTCTGTGGATCCCTAAAATTAATTATCATTAACGACGTATTCCCATTTTGAGAAAAATTACAGTGAACTTTCATTTAGAAAAAAAAAACATATTACTTTCTTAAATTAATATTTCCAATAAATGCAATGAAACCCACGCTGTGTCAAACATAAACATAAGCAGCTCTTACACATATTACTAATTTTTATCTTATTTAATACCATGTGATTGTAAATATTACCAGCATGGGAATTTACTGCTCAACTGTAATAACAACACACGTATTGCAATCTTATTACACTTCTTACAATCACAAACATTACAATGATTTGTTCATTTGTGAAAGTAACATATATTGTATAAAGTTAATGATGTTTTTCAGGCTTAAGACAATAAATCGAAATGCAAATGTCACATTGCATATGACGACAAGTGAAATGTAACAGAAACCGGAATGTTCATATCCGGCAAAGAAAGGACTAAAATATTAACATGTGTAGTATAAATGCCCCAGAAAGAATATTGTGGAAAATTTGATACTTGTATTTTTGTTGTAGTGAAGAGGAATATTTACTTTCCAAATACGATGGATGGATGTTCAATAAGTTGAACATCCAAATTAAACAAATTCCGTTAAACTCGTTACGTCAACGTTAACCTTTCTCTTTACGCCCTCTGCTAAGTCAGCCACGATTTAATAAGATATTGTTAGAAGGTTGTCCACATGATTATTCTAATCATCTTAAGGTCAACTATCACCTCTGACCCGTCTATGATTGTTTTTGAACAGATGTGTGGTAAGCAACTGGTTAAACACAAGTTAATTATTCATATCTAGATAAAGTGCCAGAGAACAAACTTGTTCCGCAGAGAAGGTAGGTCGGACATGACATTTTGAACCTCCATTCAAAATCATTTATTTTAATTATATCCTTAAAAGCTAAATTTAACAAAGATTTGAAGTATTGTTAAACATTCTTATCTGGAATGAAGCAACTTGTTTTGATTTATTTTTTTCAAGATAAGTCGTTTTAAAACCAGGGGGTACTCACACATTTGGCCGAAGGGGATGTGCTGCTCTAATTGATCGCCTTTTCACAAGAAGTCCTTAAACTTGTGTCCCTTTTTTACCATAAAATCCTTATAAGTCAAATTTTCTGAATGAGTCCAAAAAGTTGCGATTTTGGGGGGTATTTGAGTGGAGAAAAAAACAAAACAAATCGCATTTTCTTGATAAACAGTTCTTTTTTGAAAGTAAAATCCCTAAAAATGGTAATGATTTTTGGCGAAAATAACCTTTAAAGATTTTAAAGGTTTCGAACTCAAATTATGAAAGACGCCGTCGTTTTAGAATAGGCCTACGAATATCAAAGGCGTGTTTTATATAAGTAACTATAGTAGGGATAGATAGAGATCGTGTATGTTATCGAACTTAGTAAAATTTAGATTACTTTTTAGGAGTTCAGTTTAATACATTATACATGCAGTAAAAGCTATACAGGAAAACTCCATGCTAGATTCACCCTATACAATAATGTAACCCTGAGGCTAAAATGCAAGGCAAGTTATTTTTAGGTATTCAATAACTGTGTCAGACGATAATACGAGAGGCCAAGTGATAATTACAACTTTGATGTTGGTCATCTTCGGACAGCTGTCACAAATTCAATTTGGTCTGCTCTGTGTGTCTAATTGCAATCAAAACAGAGTTTAACTAACAATTCTGACTTTATTTTTCTCACGGCTACCTATTACAGGTGAATCAAAACACAAACTAATAGTTCTGAGAGGGGCAAATACAGTTGTGTACATATTACTGCTGTCATTTAACAAAGTTCCCTTTAAATTAATAGCTATACCGTTTTCTAATATTTACAAATATGAAGCAAATATCAACACTGTCATCGTATACTGAAATAACGAATGCTTACAAAGGGATTTCTCTTAGGAAATAATGTGTTTCCTAACATTCACGTATTCCAGAAATAAACTGATTAAAATAATAACATTTTCATCCATTTTGAAATTCCCCAACACTGACATAGGAGAGGGGACGTGGAACAGTACACACGTCGTATTATCCACATGTGTTTGTAAAGTAACCATGATGAGAGTTTCGACTTTGATAAAAACTCATAATCATTGTATGTATATCTTTGGGGTTAAACATGTGATATACGGATTAAACTGAACGCGAAAATCTTGTGTCCCCAACAATTTATAATTTCGTTTATTACGACCTTTATTTACAAATACTATCACATGTAACTCACAATTTGAGGGGCTCTCAGAATTAAACGTGTTACCAACCGCGCACGAATGAAAACAAGGGCTTAAGCTAGTTTCGACAAGCAAGACTAGGATCCTATAGGATCTTTGTTAAGGCTATTAAAACAGGCAATTTCAAGACTTAAGTTAAGTATTTTCCTAGGCAACTTTAACTTATTGTATATTCCCGGGTAGATTAAGAACAACTACCGTTCTTATGCCCGCATTTGTAATCAGTTTTCAACAGCTTTATGTCATGAATTGTGTATAGTTTTTCCAAGTCCTTGCTTAGGGTGTTTTTATGTATTTTATACAACAGTCAGTGCCTGTTGTAATTTTTACCCTCAAAATCTTTGTTTATTGTGTCCGTGACAAAAATCAGTAATCCCAGCATACAGTGTTGTTATGTTAGTCAATTTACGGGCATGCTTTCAAGGTAAGAGAACATGGGCGGCTCACAGGTTTGTCGCCTTCGTGAATTGTTCGTAATGCATGGTCACAATCTATATTCCTTGGGTTTTTTCGATCCTAATCGTGTGCGACAGCTGGAAATACTGATTATTCCATTCAAGGCTGTACATGTATCTAAACCCACGTTTAAAAAACAGATTCTTCTTGCAGTGGTTATCCCCCAATCTAACCACTTGTGACGTATCTTTGGCATCAGTCGAGAAGCTTATGTAGTTCAATGATGATTATGTATAACTGCGGTCTCCTAATATATAAAACCATGCAAGATGTGAGATAACCCGTACTTATGTGTGATTGTGCTCTTTAAAGGTTAAAAAACTAGTAAGGAAATAAACAATAATCAATTTGTATAAAAGAGAATAAGGGGCCATTTCGAAACTCATTCAAAGGTTCTGGGCGATTCTGAACTTTTCAACCGAAATAAGCAATAGTCAATCGCTCAAAACTGGCAGACAACCGCCGATTAGGTTTTGAAGCGGTCCCTAAAACATATTCAATTTGGTACAGAAATACTAAACATGTAAAACATGTGCAATAGAAACATATTTCGCTAAGATTGTTCTTTCTGAATGTTATTTATAGATGACATGAGAACTGTCTACCTTACAATGTTCATGAATATAATCTTTCAATATATTTAACACTATCAAAAATAAAAAAGTATACTACCAGGGAGCTAAGAAATTGAAGTATAAAACATAAATGATTCCGCGATCAGTTACATCGTCTTACCGCAGATTAGCTTTGTAGTGAAAAATTGGCTACCATTTGTTGGGTATAACTATACCCAACGAATGCTAAAAATGCAGAATCAACGTCACTTATGCATAAATGTGATGGCTGACCCCGAAAGGGGGGACTTTGCCCGTGATATTAATTTTGATTTTATCATTTCATCTGTTAAAGCATTTTCTAAGCTTTAAAATGACACCTTACTTGTTAAAATTGATCAAGGCAATCAAATTTTACAACATAAATTCTGCTGGAAATCTTATTATTTTCTGTATTTTTTGCTGCCTTTTCGGGATGAGTCATCACAAATATACACCACCTAGCACTATGTCATGGTCAGAGAATGATAAAACAACATGTCCCTTCAAAAGTAGTTTCAGTACTGCTAATCCCCTCGTATTACAAGAGAGATCAATGGATTAATGATTCTGGACATCTCTGACACATTCTGAAGGTTGTTCACAGAGGGATTATCGACATCTGAATAAAAACATGATGTTTCAAAGTAGATGCTTTAAAGTGTACTTTCATGGTGAATGTATTTATGGTTAAGTCGTATCGGTTGGACATTTGAAACGTATTTACAAGACAACATTACGAGTAGTTAAGGGCTACTTAAAATTTTAACGGAGGCTGACCGCCAAGAACTAGCGGTTTGAGCGGACAACCAAAATGCTCCCTACTCACTTTTAATATGTCTAGCTAAGCAATAAAAGGGGTAGCAGTTATCAATTATACCCTCTAGTCGAGCCCTGGCTAAATCGATAGTAACTACGATGGTAAACAGAATATCCCTTAAAATTTTAACACTATTTACTTTAGACCTGGGTCAAAATGAACTAACATTAAACGGTAAAATAAATGAAAACACACTTGTGTAGGGTGAATTTTATTTTCGGACTCCATTTTCAGTCTAATGGACCTTATTTCATTTTCGGACTGGTGAATCTTATTTCATTTTTGGACTTGCGGACCTTACGACTAGCGGACCTTTTTAAATGTTGGACTTGCGGACTTTTGTTTTGCCTGAGGAAAAAGAAAACGGACGTGAACTGCGACTCTGAAATCTCCCCGTTTGAGCTCTGCATTGTTAGTTTTTAATATTTACATTATCTGCATTCTGTCTCATATTTGAAATCGTACAAGTTACTTGCAAATTGATCATTCCATCGATGCAATAGAAAAATACGGCATTATACATGTACGGTAATATTTTTTGTTAGATTTTAGTTCACGATATAAAGGCTGCTCAATTAGTGTTTATTCCCTCACGTCGTAATGCATGGCTAACCCCCGCCATAACGCATGGTTTGATTCCCCACAAATGCAGTGGACACTATATTTCTTTTCATGAGTAAATTATAGTTAGGATTCACAGTTTTTGAGCTATGGAGTAGTATTTACCCTTAAAATGCTGCGAAAATGAAAATGAAAATGAAAAAATGAAAAAAAAGTTGATTCAAATTGTATAAAAAGTACACAGTTGTACAATATTATAAAAATGATATAAAATGGGAATATTGCCTCAACTAATAATTCCCGGAAGTATAGACGAAATTGATGAAATAAAATGACAGGATCACTTATAGAAACAAAAATCCAATTAAAATATCAATGACATGATTGACATCTTCTTTATTTTAACAGGTTTTGTAAAATCTTATCGTAAAAAAGAAGGTTTAGTGTGCCGTCTGATGATTTATCAATGTATTAAAAATGCTCTAAAAATGTTGTATTGACGTTTTGTATAAACCTGTTTAACAATATGGAAAAATATTATTCTTTCTTAATGATTTCGATGATCTTTAGTCATAATGTGTGGGGTGTGTGGGGTGGGTGGGTGTGTGTGTGTGTTTTGAAATATTTAAGATATTCTATTACATCAATCCTTATAATTCAACCTCTATACCTGTATTTAATTAAACAATATAACTATTGTATATCAAAAATAACATTGCATTTTGTTTCAAAACTAAACTACCAGAAAATGTCGTAAATTACTTCAGGTCAGAAAATTATATCGAAATCTGATTTGGGGCAAAAATGATCAGCGATTCAAACTATTACTTTTTATAAATAATGGATTTTTATCGGACTTGTACCTTATAAATAAAGCAAATCATAATTTAAACACAACCCGTTAGTTTAAGCGTCATATCATGCAGATTGTTTGCATCACAATTCACACACGTTTGCAGTTCAAACAGTTAAAGGATTGATGTTGCCCATGAAATATTGAAATGCTTATAGGAGTATATTTCAACTTTTGGGCCAAAATGTATTGTTATTAAATCAAAAACATCTACTTGCAGCCGATTCAGGTCAACGGACCTCAAAAAACATGTTAAAAACGTGACTTTCCAAATTAGACATAATATAGGAATTAACAGAAAGAAGCCGCCAATATGGTATCACTTCCAATGTCTTCTCTTATAAACATTGATATATATTCAAATGACACGAATGTAAATGTAAACCAAATCTTTCAGAAAAGGAGTAACAATAATGATTGTACACGTAAATTGATTTTGCACGTGAAAATGACAAAAGAACTAAACAGAACAGGGTGTGATTCGTGTATCTTAAAATGACACCGGGATTTAAATCTTGAGTAATAATCCCAAAGTTTTTAACAAAAATGTTTGTCCTTATGCAAGGACTTAAATATGAGCATTTAAAAGGCAAAATAAGGAATAGATAATTCATATACTTGAAATGAACTTCCAATTATAATTCTGTCGACCAAACCTTGTCATACATTAGCCCAGTTCAAATGTTCTGTCCGTGCATAACAATGCATTTTGTAATCCGTAGTTACTTATTCTATTCACTGGAGTCAATAAGTAAAGATAATCCCCACTTGAAAAATTGCAATCCTTGACAGTCCTTTTGTGTTTACACGATAAAAAGCACAACTAAAAATCTCTAGGCGTTATGCTTTTCGTCGAAGACAATAGCCTATCCTATAATTTTATTGACAGGCCTCTTTTGTGCGGTAAAATTAATTCGATACTTCTATTGTCATTTACGATTTAGTTAACAAAATCCTTTGTCCTTTAATGAGATAACGGACAGAACATTTGAACTAAGCTACTGTACAGAGTGATTTACATTCTGAAGAAGGTTTAGTAGATTCCATTAGGTTAACTCCCTGTCCAATTTCAGTATTACTGGGTTTTTTTCTAGAAGCTATCCTCTTTGTTTTTGTACCGATTATATCCGTTGTGGTTTAGTATATTATAGAAAGATTACAGTTGTGGATATGGTGATTTCGACTTGTTCTGTATAGTTTCAATATAAAGGCACCCCCCCCCCCTGGTATTGGGACACTCTCAGTCTTATTACACCTATAGTATCTCGAAATTGACTTTGCCACAAAAATGTTCCTGTCGATGTTCCGCATATTATATTCAAAGTACTAATACACTCTGCATTCCAGTCTTTTCGTGATTATAGACAATTTGAACATCAAGATGGAGCTAGCTGTACCCTAATATTTCTGAACGTTTAATTTTAAGTAGATAATTAGTTCTTTGAATCTTTTAAAGGTGTAGGTTCCGATCACATTCTCATCCTCAGGGCTCAACCGGAAGTAGTATATTGTTTGATGCCAAATGAAAGCTCATATTTTTCTGATTATGAATCCGAAACTCCACCTCAATTTTTTTTTATAGTATCGGAGATGTAACTCAAAATGTAAAATTAATTGGTATACCTATTTTCCATTTCTTTTGTATTTACATAACCGCATCATCCCCAGGTTTGCATACTTTATTTTGCCTCTCAATAGAAAGCAAAACACAAGCTAAGGTTTAAACCTTGCACAATGCATTTCAGAGGTTAAGGTAAATCAGTTGAAAGTAAATTATACAAATCTTAAAATAGGAACCTACACCTTTAAAACTTCTAATTGTCCGAAGATGGTCACTATCAGGATTGTTCGATTGACCTAGAGGATAACATTTTAGTGCTGTCATCATTGTTGACACTGATATATCGTTTCCATGGTTTACAGAACTTGCTAAACAAAAAATCAAAAGGCCTGTTTTCCAATTTAGCAAGATCGACCTCTTTGTTGTCTCAAACACTTCTAATAAATCCTCTCAAAATGTGACCTCTATCAGAAGCTTAAACCATCCCGGGAAAAAAAAGCAATTGCATTAGTATAGTGTGGTAAAACACTTAATTGCCATACTGTCATTGAAAATGTATTACTTTGTGTTGAGAAAAATGAGACAATTCTAAACCATTTTATCGGTAGTATAATAACGCAACCCTTTTTTATTTATTTGTCATTTTCTGTTCGTAATCTTGCATCCCCAACTGAAAATAAAGTAAATCGGAAATTAATCAAAAATGATTTTGAAACTTCCACACAATATAAAAAAACAAAACACTGATTATCAAGGAATCGAGCTTTAGAATTACGAGCGGTCGATTTTAGTCCATTATTATGTCTTCAGTTCTAAGCTGTATATCGCTCATTTCGCAAAATTGTAATCCATCTGGTTTTTTTTTAGAATTGCAAATCAAAATTAACTTTTGTTGATTTTGAATGACAATATTACCAGTTTGCGTGGATTTCGGTGCGAAAATGTGTTTTCCTAGTTTTTTTATTGCATGACAAATCCGTGCTAAATCCGGGTTTTATTGGAAATTGTTCCTATTTTTATGACAAATAATTCAGATTTGTTTTTTTCTATGCTTCTACAGGAAGTCTAGTAGTCTTAAAAATGATAGCTATAAATAGTTTAAGTACAGTATTCAAGATAAAACAT
Source organism: Ophiothrix spiculata (assembly GCA_000969725.1). NCBI lineage: Eukaryota > Metazoa > Echinodermata > Ophiuroidea > Amphilepidida > Ophiotrichidae > Ophiothrix > Ophiothrix spiculata. The sequence continues at coordinate 111,287 of JXSR01S054279.1, read as the reverse complement.
GACACTTAAATATTTTAGAGTATCGCCGAATAAAATATATATTTTTCTTTACTCTTTATATTTCTATTTTTTTTTAAAGTTTGTTGTATATCATTAAAATTGTTCGGAATTTAACTATTAAAGAAACAACGCATACCAATTTACAAAATGAAAGATAAAGCTACTAAGAACATTAATATTCTATTACAATTTAAGCTTAATAATATTTAAAAAAATATTTTAATACAGAACACTTCGCTAAGTCGATGCAGTTCATCAGCCATTACAACGTGTAACAGTAAAAATGTCTAATATTAGAGTCAATAAAAACAATAAGAAACAGGTTATTGCATCTGTAGAAGAGTTGGGCATTCATTTCAAATAACTCGACTAGAAAATGTAGAGAGAGATATGTTACAAAAATAATTGCTACCGAAAGCTGGATTCATGGGTGAAAACACCGACAGAATTAAACTAAAAGCGTTCAGAGCACATCAAAAAATGTACAGCATGGTGGGGGGGGGGGTAGATAACTAAATATTACTTGAAGATTATTTTCTATTTGCAATTAGAATTATTTCAACCTAAAACTCAAAACGAGATGTTTATTACTATACCCTATACTGATAGGCATCAACTGAAAACAAATCCACATTTTTTATGCTGAATTCTTATGAATATCTTACAACAAATCAAATATGTCATACTTCTGATTAAGATCGTTTTCACATTGATTGTAAAATGCATTATATATACATGTTTTGTGATATTGATGCAATTATGCAACCAAATCATCAATAATGAGGAGGGTTACATAATAGGCCAGAAGCACTTCAATATGTCTGACATGTAAAGAATCAAATGAATTTAAGGTAAGACCCCCAAGATTTAGTAGTAATTGGTAATCACATTGGATTCAATATTAATTTGCGTGATTTTGGTTTCAAAGGAGTGTAATCTAACCTATATATGTTTGAACCATTAATATCCGTGACTAATTAATTTTACACGACAATCTTTGAACTACTTTTAAAAGACCAGATATGTAATTTCAATATGCAATCGTTTCACATCAAACTGTTCGATCAAGTTAAGTCCATTAATGTACTCTCTGTAGTTTTAGTGCATTTTACGTGCTTGTTGTTGCTTGTGTGTTTTTAATGTATTGTTTTGCGTGATGAAAAGGGGTTTATTTCCCTTCAAAACTCTGTGCTGTTAAGTTAATATGTATTGTTTCTTGTTTTGATTCCACTGTGGCTCCCAATGTTTTCCCTCATCAAGCATTATCAGGCACGGATCATCATTAGGTACACATTTGTATTTTTCAACTAGCTTTTTTATATATTTACATGGCTCTCGACGATTCTCTTTTTAATCAAAAGCATCATCGGGCGCACCATTACATTTTTCTGACCGTAACGATGCACCGTTAGATGTATCATGTAAAATACGTACTTAATTCTTATTCGGTTCATTGTAACCAATAACTCATTTTCCTTGCATTTTTAATAGTACTAAATTGTACATATTGGCGATATTGGAATGTATTTCTATATGCCTTGATAATATTTTTACAACCGTATAACAATCTTATTAGATTTCAAACTTTGGTAAACATAGTAATTGACAAGATATAAGTATACGTTGTTTTTATAGTTGATACATTTTTGAGACAATAAATCTAAATGTAAATGTCACATTTCATAAGACTTCATGTAATATGTAATAAAAACCGGATTTCATGTCATGTAGAAAAAAATAATAAAAAGAATGTGATATGTGCTGTAAAAATAAGAAACATGTCTGATCTTGTGTTTCAGTAAAACACGCGTAAAAGAATTCAATGCGTCAGTACAAGAACACCCCAACTCCATTAGCTCCCTTCTACCATCCAATTGCTCATAAATAATAATGCAAAAAAAAGGGGGGAAAAAGACGCCAAGTTGTTTGACAAAGTACTTTCCACATGTTTCTTGTAACTTTTGATAGAATTGTTGTTCTATTATACTATTTCTCAAAGTTGTTTTTCATTTCAAATAGCGTCGTGTACGCCACTCTTAATGCACGCTCTGCAAATACGTGCGTAAATAAGTGCATCAGTACGCAGGTCTTAACAAGCGCCGGAAAGAAAAACCCCGCGAATGAGAGAAATACAACTCTGAGAGAAACTATACATTGATCAAAATAGAACTTTCTAAACTTGTGTTTTAATTCTTGAGAAGCATGCAGTAACTAAAATATACTTAATATGTATATCACTTACCTATTATTAGAAAAAGTCCACAGCAAGGGGAAACATGGAAAGAACAAAAGAGGAAAACGGGAAAATATAAATTAACAATAAATTGTTAGTTAAGAAAAAAACTAGTTTGAAATACTGTGATTCGTGTTTAATAACCGTGTGCACTTTAAAATCGTTAAATGTGATGGCTCACCCCGAAAGGGGGACTTTGCAGATGATATCAATTTTTATTTTCTTCATTTCATCTGTTGCAGCATTTTCTAAGCTTTAAAATGACACCTTGTTTGTTAAAATCGAACAAGGCGATCAAATTTTACAACAGAAAATCTGCTGGAAATTCGTATTATTCTTTTTATTTTTAGCTGCTTATTTTCACATGTATCTTGAAAAGTGTTTTGTCGCAAAATCCCCCTCCCCCCTTTCGAAAAAAACCCTGTAATATGATTATTATGATAACATTTCTTTAGTTATCAAGAAAAAAAATAACAACATCCAAAATAGAAAGGTCCCCAAGCAAGAAGCGTAAAACAATGGAATTATATAGTTGATTGATTAATCTACTGTTTAAAAGTGTTGTTTCATCAAATGTATGTTTCTAGCCTCGTATATACTTTTTGTCCCATCAAAAAGCTGCTTCAGTACTTATTAACTGTTTATCCTCTCGTGTTACAAGACTGATCAGTAGATTAATGTGTCTGGACGTCTTTGTCACATTCTGATGGTCCCTTGCATGGAAAGAGATTATCCTCACCTTTACAAAACAAGATTGATTTCGAGGTAAACCAACTGAAAAAGTATTTTAAAAAGTCATAAACAGTCAGTGCCTCGATCCTATGCATTTGAAAACCTTTGACCACAAGAGGCAAATATATGGGGATGCGGATAACAAGACTTTTTCCAATATGTTTATATGTGTATGTGTGACTGTTATACAAATTCTTTATTCCATTACATTTCAAATTGTCAAATTTAAGCCATAGATAGCATTGATATACTGACCCAATATTTTCAATCTTGGTGTCGGCATTCAAAATCACTTAAGATTTTACCTTGAATGATAGTATTTTCACTAATGGAAACAATGATATGATACAAATCATGATTACCGAATTTACATCTACTATTATACCTTAACACCCAAGTTAAATAGCGCAAGAATCAACAAAACGCTTTTCAAAATGTTCAAAATCTAAAAACACTAAATACAATCCACGGAAGCCAGATAACTGAACACAGATAGATGATTGATTTTCTTTGATAAGATATAAAGCTAGAAAACTACAAATACAGCTTCAGGATTACATCCTGTGGTATAAAATCTTTCAATTACGATTTCATCAACCAGAATTTGTCGAAATGAGATGTTTATTAACTGATGCTTCCAGTGTCTTTCAACAGGCAAATTTACGACGAAGTACCCATAGGAAAACACAGGAATAGCAAATTGGCCATTGTACTGATTTTGATGTTTTTCCTATTGAAATGTTAATGTATTTTGCTTCAGGATTGTGACAATGATGCAATGATAAAATCATGCAATCAAACCACCAATAATGAGGTCGGATAACATAAGCATCTTAATCGGCACGACATTAAAGCCGATTTAAAAGGTAAATATTTTCAAATTTATCATAATCAAGTGTCATTGAATTTTAATCATCGTCGTGAAGGCTTTGCTTTCAAATTGGTATTCTCTAACCAAGTAGGTATCTGCTAAGGAACCGCTTCACTACTCAACCGGCGGCTGACCACCCTGAACCGGTGGTTCTGGGCGGGGGTCATTGTTCAGAACAATAACAAGCGGGCAGAACCGATGGTTCCGGGCGGTTGACCGCCGGTTGAGTTTTGAAGCGGTCCCTAAAGAATGTCCCTTTGATAACCTGCTAAAGGCGGTGTCACACATCACAAAACGTACGAATAACGTACTAATAACGTACACTGGATTTGTCATTGAAATACATGTAATATCGATAACTAAACAAGTTCGTTATTAGTACGTTACTCGTACGGTACGGTGATTTGTGACACCGCCTTTAAGGCTGGGGTAGACCTTCAAATGGCATAAATGGTTTTTGTACTCTAACTTTCAAACTAATTGCATAAACTATACAAAGTATACATTTTTAGAAGCGAATTTTTACCCTGAACATGATGATGATATCAGTTTTTGACCAAAAATGTCAATTTTGGCAACAAATGCCAAAAACCGTATTTTTTGCCACAAATTTTCTGGAAAGCCTAACTAAAATTTGCATTCATGAAATTGTTAACTTTTTAGCTTTTTGGAATTTAGAAACAAATGTCTAGGAACGGTTTTCTCAAATTTTTGATTTTTATCTTATTTTTTGAAAAAATGCCAAAAATAAGCCAAAAATTGTCATTTTGGTGGCAGCGGTGGGATTGTTTTGCATTTTTGACCTTTTTTTTGCATTTTTTTGAAAACTAAGATAAAAATCAAAAATTTGAGAAAACCGTTCCTAGACATTTGTTTTTAAATTCCAAAAAGCTAAAAAGCTCAAAATTTCATGAATGCAAATTTTAGTTAGGCTTTCCAGAAATTTTGGGGCAAAAAATACGGTTTTTGGCATTTTTTGCCGAAATTGACATTTTTGGTCAAAAACTGATATCATCATCATGTTCAGGGTAAAAATCCGCTTCTAAAAATGTATACTTTTTTATAGTTTATGCAATTAGTTTGAAAGTTAGAGCACAAAAACAGTTTATGCCATTTGAAGGTCTACACCAGCCTTAAGGATGTCCCTTTCGCTTTCCTTGCTTGACTTCGTTGATAAACACAAAAACTGAAAATCATCCCGAACACAAAAGTTTTTCTTAATTTTGCAAAGGTTCATTAATGCGTGTAAGTGTTTTTATTACATAATCAATACGCCAATATTTCACACTACAAATTACAAACCCATTCAAGCTAAATCTTACAACCTACTTTCCCATTTAATACTTTGAAATCAAAACAAAGAAAAGTTTTAACAATTTGTTTGCTTGAGTAAATTGCCTATCTCAATTAAAATTGCAGCCAAGAGTTTAGTGTCAATTTTCTTAATGTTAATTATCCTAATTCCGAATCTTCAATCTGTGTACAAAGAGCAAACTGTTTTTACCTTTATTTACCTTTATGTAAAGTCGCAGCATCATCTTACACGTCATTAGAACGTAAAGCAAAATACTGTAGTACAATTAGAACCCAATCAGCCACACTTTGATGATACTGCTGTAAGATATTTTTCGAGATTTGATCACGACAAGCATGTATCTGTATAACAACAATCCCAAGAATAAAAGATTTCAAGATCTGAATGATAGGGAAAGAATCTCCAAGATGTACAAGTATTCTCTAGAACCCTTAGACTTATTTTTAAGTCTAAAGAGACTTGTTAAAATGACATAATATTATTGCGATTTAAAATAATAAGTCTATCAAAAAGACATATTTCAAATAAATCTTGTAGATAGAAAAATAAATCGACAATTGACTTAGGAAGCAGTTAAATAATGACACGAGAGACTTAGATTTTAATTTAAAAGAATAACAATCTAATCCAAAATCGTTATGTCATTTAAATAAGTTTCCTTAGATTTAAGAAAAAACGTCTGGAATTTAGAGAGAAAGATTCGTCCTTGTGATGTCAATCCTCGAATTATTATAAAGTTCAACCAGCGAATTGGCTATTATTTTTCTTTAACCCTCAAAGAGCCGGGCTTTTTCGACCCATCTCACAGCCGGGGGGGGGGGCGGATTCCGCCCCCCCTTCCGATCTCGGAAACCGATTGACGAAACATCAAGTGTAGGATACTGGTGGGTAGCTATAACCCTCACGAGTCCATTGGTACCAAAAAAAATTGAAATCGGACCTTGTATGACGTCACAGTGACGTCATAAGTGACGTCGCGTCAAAAAAAGCGAAATCACGAAAAATCGCCAAAATTGTCGTTTTTCGCAATTTTTTCGAGCAAAAGTTGCAATTTTTATCAATAATGTGTGTCAAAGTATACTTAGGCATGTTCTTACTCTAAATAAATCAAATAAATACAATAAAACATAGCGGAAGTGTATCCTAATAACATAAAACATGATTTGTATGTAATTTGCATTGAAAATCAGTTTTTGGTCAGTTTTTCGGTTGACCAAGCGTCCCATTTCGGAACGCCACTTCCTAACCCTAGGTCCGATTTTCATAAAAATGGTCTTAAAATAAGCGCAAGGCTTTAAGAAAAAAGGTCAAAAAGTTTCAGCGCGAAAAATTAACAACCGGCGGAGGTATAAAAAAAATTTCGGAGTGAATCCGCCCCCCCCCGGCTCTTTTAGGGTTAAAGAAACATACTGCAGCTTCAGTGTATCCACTACATCAAAACCAAAGTTCAACTGAACGTGAAACATCAGACTTACTTGAATCAAATGTTTAATAAAAGATTTAACCATCATATAAGTAATTGCATAATCTAGAATTATCCAACCGTGCACCAATATGTTTGAAGTCAATGATGTTTTTCTTGGCTCGTCAAAATGTACGTTGCATAATATCTTTACCATTTGGTTTGTTGTAAAAAATAATCAAAATAAGTATTTTGAAACTTAATTTTACCATGTTTATTTTGTTATAATTCTGTGTGATATAATTTTTAATAATAAGTATACAAAAACAGTATAACAAAATCGCTATTGTTACGAAGGGGTAGTTGCCTGGGCTTAAGACGTCTGAGTAATGTTTTTGTTATCCCCTATTTACGGTTTTCTTGGATGTATCATTTTAAGAATCATAACGCGTACTATAGATTCTTATTACAAAGAATTATCAATACATAAGACTGAAGTTATTGACCATTGTCTTATATTTTTTAAACTTAAATATTTATTTGCAGATTTGAGCAGATGAGTCTGAAGATTTATGATTTTGCTGCGCTTCTTCCCGTAAACGTTCAAACAGGGGGCATTATGGATTATAAGAAGAGTTGTGGTACATTTGAAAATAGAGATTATGTCAAACGTTTACCCTTTGATTGCCGGCCAAAGAAAATAAATTGCAAAATTGGCAAAAAGACACAATCCTGCACTTGATACAGCCTTGAACCAAGGCTAGAGTATGTGGACTCGTCAAAGAAATATAAATGGGAGGTGAATTGTCACGCTTAATTTGGTTTTAAGCATCAATTCCTATTGTTTCCTATTATAGGAAAGCAACCCCCCCTTTTTTTTTAGTTCCAGCTCCAAGGACTAATTGTGGTTCCAAATATTCATAAAAATATTTAGCATTCTCTCATGATTATCAATTTTTACCCGGTTAAATATGATTTAATATACACAAGTAGACTCAGGGTATTTAATTGGCAGTTTTTATATAATGTTATAATGAGTCACTAGTATAACATTTACATACACATATAAATAAAGTTCTGCTTTTGAAATAATAAAATATACCTATGTGGTATAAACAGTAAGATATTAGATTCTTAATCTGAAGGGCCCGTGTTCGAATCTCAGGTCACGTAGATCCAAAAGTAAATGTTCTCATATCTGTAAATGTCATTAAATATAAAAATGGACCGATTCTAAAAGAGTAAACAGTTGCGAAACAGCAGAGTGATATTATCTTTATACCTAGATTTCGTACTGTCGAACCCTATTTCATTGTCGGACTCGCGAACCATTAGAGTAACGAACTTTCAGATTGGCGAGTTTTTGGACTAGCAGGCTGTAATCTTCGCCACAATCAGTGATCAGTGCCACGTGACGGAATGGCGACGGCTGGAAGACAGATGTCAAAAGGATCCAACTTTGGTATCTGTCATCCACTTCTTGTTATGGCATCAGATGCCAGACGGATAATAATAGGTGGCATTGATGTCATGAGTAACTTTATTTCCTTACTACAGAGTATCAGTTTTCGTCTATTGGTTTTCATTTCAATAATTTACATATGAAAATGTTATTTGTCTCATACTGACCCTTCCTATTATATGATATTTCTTAATATTGATGTGTTCTGTTAAAAACTGACTCGTGGTAGGCAATGATAACTTGAAATCGTGCAATATTTTTTTTTTTTTCATTCTGAGTTGAAAACTGACCTTTGATATATACCGCGATAATTCCTCCAGTCCTGATGGCCAATCAGTAATAAGATTACATAAACATTGCATGTTGGTTTAAGCAAATACCAATTTATGCCAAGTTAAATAATATTGATTTCAAATGGTTGTGCATTTTGTGCATGATCATGAAAATGATTGAATGATAGATGAGGGTTAAGAATTACCAAGCAAGTGACAGTCACATAGAAAACATGTACATGGGTTATAGAATGATCTGCCGAGGTATTATAACATGACAGCTGATACTTCGAGTTGATTCCAAAATGATGGATTTAGGCATTTATTAATGGCCCATGCAATGAATACGCTTGAGAAAAGTTATTACACGTCTTTGAATAATAGCGTATCTACAGGGCAGTTTGTTTTACACGAACGATTATAACATATCAAAATGAAATATTAACGAAGGTTTTAATTATAATGGGCGGGCTGCTAAAATGATACTAAATATTTTGGACCCTTTTCTTCTATTTATGTTATTGTTTAGGTACTATTTTAAGTAAGGTTGCCATAGTGCTTTTCAAAATCAAAGTATCTAAGAACTCATTGTCATGTCTTACCAAGGAGGGGGGGGGGGGCGACCTTCCCCTAACAAATCATTCCCTGTCGCATAAAATCGCAAATGAATATGACCCAAGGCTTTTAAGATATTCCTTTATTACAGTCATTTTAGTGAAAAACAAAATCACAGGCACCAACTTCATGGGTCAAAAAAACACACACATTTTTCTCTATTAAAATCACACATTTTTAAGAGAAGTGTGTTTAGAGTCAAACACATTTCGAAAAAAATATAAAATTGATAGGTTAAATTGTAAAGTAGTAACAACAGTTCCTTCTGTAAATTGTTTTAACATTTATTAATAAAGCAAGCAGGGAAATCCTCTTTCATAGTTTATACTCGTACGTAATAACCTTAATTGTTATTATTCTTAGACGTGAACCTATTGCATTGCTATGCCTACAAGGTAAACAAATCTAGCAAATTAATTGTCATGTTTCGAAAGACCAGTGGCCAAAATGCCTGGATATTTAGCAAGCCGATTTGAGATTTCTGTGAAATGTTATAAAAATGCTAGTATTATACATTTTTTAAAAATGAAAGTATGATCCAAAAAGAAATGATTCTCTTCAATTATGATTATAACTGTAATTATTATGTAGTTTGTTCCTTAATTCATTCTTTTTATGCTCTAATACTATAAGATTACATAAACATTGCATGTTGGTATAAGCAAATACCAATTTATGCCAAGTTAAATAATATTGATTTCAAATGGTTGTGCATTTTGTGCATGATCATGAAAATGATTGAATGATAGATGATTAAAAGGTTCTGAAATATGATATTGGAGCAAATTAATCATATATTTTAAATAGCGCTGTAAATTTTACAAAATAAAGGTTACACGATTTGATTCCACATGCTCATAATATATTTTGAATAAATCGGTTACCTTATGTTGTCTTAAAAAAAGATACCTCACAAATACTTCAAAAATTTAAAGATTCTGTTGAATATTAGAACCAATTTACCCCGGGGCAATTTACGGTTCTTCAAACATCCTTTAGTCACAGATTTTGCTTTAGTACACAGAAACGATTTCTTTTTTCCCTATATACTCCGAAAATATAACAACCGTAAACCTAGTATACTTTTACAGGACTCATTGCCGGAGGGATAATGTACTCTCTCGATGTTTGGCTTAAATGGTTATCTTTGAAAGTGTCATTGCACGAAAAGTGTTAAAACAAATCTTACAATCCACAAATCGAAATCAACTGTTTTAAATGCCACAAGCAAAAACTCTTTTCAAAGAACACACTGTTTCATAATTTGTTTTTCGTTTAAATGTTATACCCAGTTTAAATCTTTCGATTTTTTTGTCTCTCAGAGTAAGATTGTTGGTTCTGCATGAAAATTTAGACTCTATTTCCATTATATTTCGAAACAAATACGACCTCCACATGAATTTTCACCTGTAGGGCAAAAAGAAATTTGCTACATTCACGGCACGCTTGAGATGGACGGTCACATATTGGATTGTTCTTTTGTGAGGCGTAATGTAATCTAGTACAAAACACACTTCTTGAAAATGGATTGAATACAGATATGATGTCTAGTGTTTATAAAACAGCAGTTGTGGAAAACTTAATCTTCAGGACAAAACTGACCAAGAATATAATACTCCAAACAGTGATTTATTTTCGGACAGATCTCTTGAGTGAAAGCACAATCCGGTTTGCGATTGTCCAGTGTTTACACAAATGCTGCTATCTAAATACAGATGTTTTGAATTAAAAATCAAGATTATCTCTGAGCTTTAAAACAACATCTCCAAATCTGCGATTGTGTCTTCCTATGCTATTTTCAATGGACGACTTGAGCAAGATTGGACCATCAATGAGCTCTTTTAAATTCTTTTTTCTTTTTTGGCCAAAACAAAACGATATCGGGTTTTTGAGCAATACAAAATGATAAAAAAAAAAACATTATGACACCAAGACATTCTATATTAATCTTCTTTCTGACATTGTTGTAATCTGCAGGCCAAATAATTTAATGTTACCTGAAAGAGCATCTTTTTAAAGTCTTGACACCCGTTCTTCGGTGAATTCGTTGGGTGAAGCGCCTGGGATAAAGATTTTAAGCCCAATGCATGTCAGTTAAAATATCTTGTTTCTTCAGTTTCCAAGGCAAGAAATCACTTTCCAGGGATAAAAGAATACTTTAGGTCCCATCAAAACCTATACCCAAACCCTAACCCTTACCCTTAAATTAACCCTAACCCTAACCCTAAAACTAACCCTAACCCTTAAGCTAACCCTAACCCTAACCCTAAAACTAACCCTAAACCTTAGCCTACACCCGAACCTTAACCCTCACGCTAACCATAAATTAAACCTAACCCTAAAATTCTGGATGGGACCTAAAGTACACTTGGTCCCTTTCGAGAAACCTCTTAACCATGTTAACTGGCAAGTTTTACGTTTCCGTAAAATTAAATCAAAGAAGATATTTATTTGAAACTTTCCAAATATTTATCAATTGACTTGATCTACATGACATATTTATAAATAATAAAAGCTGCATAAATCATCTTCTTCTACCTCAGGCCACGTATTTATTGAACACCCCTCGTATTTCTATTTATATTTTGCTCTTAAAAAACACTTATGCCATGTGGCCCTATAACTCCCCATTAAGATTCTAAACATAGGTAACTTTGCTAAAGAAACTTCTTTAGAGATAATCATTATCCTGTGGTAGCCTCAGTGATTTCAGATTGAAGAGGATAAACTCTGCGGCCACATGTGGTGCAGGATTATTGCCATGGGTATTAAGATATCATTTCCGTATAAGATAAGCGAGTTTCAAAATAAGAAAATAATAGAGAGAGAGATAATATGAAATTGAATGCATGATATAGTGCCTTTTATGTCGATTACTTTATGACGGGTTCTCCTGCTTACAAAGCACGTAGTTGAATAACTTTTGTGTAATGGGTTTTCATTAGGTCATATTAGAAATTGTAGAACATTTTAAAAGTGTATGTTTAAACATGCAAATGCATTTCATATTGAATTCGCACCAAAAATACGTCATAACATTTAAGCAGAGGAGACATCACAGCTAAGAAATAATATTATTGTATACAAAATGCACTTGTCGCCCATTGAACACTTGTTCTTACTTAGCTGTATTGTTCAAAATAATGTTGTTGCTGTCACATCATTGCTATAATACTTTGAATATCATTTCATCAAATGCCACTTATCTTCTTACATAACATGTTTGTCGCGAATCATCATTATCCAATATCCTAACGGATAAGTAATATGATTCTTGGAAAAGCAGTTTTTCAACTGCAAGAGCACTGACTTTAAAATCGTGACTATATAAATGAAAATGTGTTGAGAGATTTTGCTCATATTGCTTACAATGTATGGAAGTAATGATAAAAGACATGGCCAATTTTAAAAAGGCTGTCCAATCGTGATCCGCCTGCAGTCAGTAGTGTCAGTATACATGCGAGTTTGCAAGCATTAGGCCTATTGTTTTAAAGTACCCAATTGCCACAAAGCTAAGTACCGTTTATACATTTCAATTTTAACCAATAAATGAACTGAGCTAAGATTATAGTAATATAAAAATAAAAATACGTTAACATTATTTCCTATTTGATATATTACGATGTGTGTTCAAACCTTTATAGGTATTCGGGCTTTACAAAGGAATTTAAAAAGGCGAATCGTTATATTACTCGTCACCATTTTGATTTCACCGCCGTGTAAATCCTATCACTTTTGAACTATCATTCGCATTCAACATCGAAGCAAATTGAATTTATCAACATGGGGTTCAGATGACCACAAAATTTCCAATTTTGAATTAATTACACACCTGAATTCTGTATAATAATAGCTTATATTGGTTTGGTTTTGTTTTTACTAACATTATGAATTACATGTAAAGCTCCCAGCCAGTCCACATGAAAAAAGTAGACATAAATGCACGTTGCAGGATTATGACAATTCAGCCAAGCCATGGACATTTAATATTGTATATGATATCAGCAGTATTAGAATTTGATAATTGATCCCTAAAAATGACCATCAAAAGGCGACAAATTTTTTTCAGATATGATACAGAAATACACAGTGACTCTCTTTGTATTACAAACATGACAAACACTAACCATGTTAACCTAAGGCCTCTGTTTTTTGCAGTACTAGAAACGCGGTTGTGGAAGTGGCGTGTTACACGGAAAATGAAACATCATGTAATGCTGAAGAAAGACTCTAACATCGGTGGTAATTTAGAATATAAGCAAATATCAATGTTTATATTCAATATTCAAGCTATGGGTATTATTAGTATCATTATTAAGCACGAAAGCAAAGTTTTATCACCCTAGCCACCCCATCCCTGCTAAGTAGATTTTAGATACTATTATGGTGTTTATGATATGCATGAGCATAATTTTGTGTAAAACGGAAAATCGCGCAGACTAGAAATTTAAAGAATGGAATGTCAGTTTGTAAAACCGAAAACGTTAGGGCGTTAGCTTAACCTTAGCCCTCCACATTACCTTAAGAAACTGACTCTATATTTAAAATCTTTCCCCCAAATGTCCGCCCATTACATGTGATCAAGTCTTATATAATTGCTATTGCTGTTACTGGAGAAATATATCCCGTATTCCAATGCAATTGTAAAAGACGGCTAAGTTTTCAAATTGGATTCAGAAGTTCATCCAAAATCCACTTTATCAAAGCGGCACGGATTAAAACACGTCTCGATAATCCCTGTATCGTCTTATTATCTTCCACTGTGTCAATATATTAGACCAGTGGAAAACAACTTAACCCTCGTCTAGTCAAGATATTTTCTAACATGTACACCAGGCCTGATGTACATCCATGGAGCAGCGGCGGATTTAAGGAAAAGGGCCCTATCAGCAGCTTAAAATGGGGGCTCTTTTACCAGATATATACACGGTTTTTCATAAAGTTGGAATAAAACAATGTGTATCACCTTTTCATGTAAAGGTCAATCTATGAGGAAAATACCTGAAAACTTATGTTGCTTTTGGTAAGATCTGATAGTTAATCTGGTTAAATTTGAAATTGGGCTCCGAATGTGACCAACCCTCACACGTACGGGTAGGGGGCAACAACACAAATTGGTAAAGAACTTAATTTTTAGGTCAAATTTGATTTGACAACCCCTCGGTCAAGGTCAATTCACCGCTCAAGTTGAGTGGTTATATGGAATGTAATAAAGTGACAAGCAAGCGATTAAATGTCCATGTCACGCTTGACTGCGCCAAGAGAATGCTTGGAAGCAAAGCAAAAAATGACCCTTCAACGCCCCAAGTTTACAAGTTTACAAAACGAGGCCTGTGGTGAATGTGGAGTGGTTTCTGGCGGTGTATGACATCTTAAAAACCTCTTTTTAAACCTTTTTAGATGTCAAATACCGCCAGAAACCACTCCACATTCACCACAGGCCTCGTTTTATCACAGCCGCATTTTTGCTTACTCTTCAATTTGTAAAAGACAAGGGCCCCAAGAACTCCTTGGATCTTAGAAAGTCTGAGGACCTGTTTATCTGTGGAATACATTATCATTTATAGCCTACCGAAAATGACGTAGACACCATCTTCGTTTTAGGTTTTACCTCCTTAGCCTTCGAACTGCCTTTCAAAAGATGATTGCATATTATTGAAAAATTGCAAATATCCTACTGTGTACACGGTTAAACAAACACCGTTGCAAAATTGCATTGATACTGACAGGTACTAGTCAATACCTTTCTTCCCGGATCAAAATTGTCTTAGCCTTGGTTCATTAGATCTATTCGATGCCAACAATATTAGTCTAAGCTTTTAACATGTCCTCTTGATATGGGTTCAATTTTGGAGTCACTGCTCTTGCAGGCGAGCACTGCTCTTTCAATAAATATCTTTTACAGGATAATAATAATCCGTCAAAACAAATTTTGTAACAAAATATATGTTGAAACTGATGAAATGCTGTTTGCTTATTTTAAAAACAAAAACTATTATAATCAGTGTGTGACGTGAATTTACGTTGGAACGGAGTAATTTTTGCATCACCTCTTGAATAAAGAGTACAACAACATTTAAAAGTGCTAAAATCTTCAGTTTGACATTTCGGGTATTTTAGCCGATAAAAGCAAACACGAGTTCAGACTGCTCTCTAATGCACTTTGACAGCATTGGCCAATTGCTTGGCTATAAATGCCCTATCAATGTCTTGTCTTGTAACAATAAACGTTCTAAAGGTAGCAGTGTCGACGGATCGGCCACAGAGATTTCTAAAATAAGACGTGTCTATAATCGACCAAGTGTAAGATAACCCCTCCAGAGCTAGTCTAAATGCTATTGAATTAGCGGTTCTTCTAGACTTTCACCTTTTAGATTCTACAATACTCCCCTGTTACACAAACAAGAAAAAGGTATATACTTGTACAATTACTCACAAAGTAAAAAAATATAAACAAATCATGGTATTTTATTCAGAAATAAAATAAGTGATTTAGAATTACGTTCATAATTTCGTTACTTCTTACAAAGAATTAATAAGATCAACAGCTAGATTCTTAGAACATTTTACTGAATTCGTTCGATTACAAAATAGTTTTAGTCTTAAACTAGCAGTTTTTCTATAAACGGCAGTAACTTGTTATTGTCAAGATAGATTTGAGAATAGTTTTCTTAAGTAAAGTTATGAGAAGAAAGATACTCAGCAAGTTATGTTGCTGTGTTAAGTTTTTCAATTTAGTTATAAAACAACTGTTTATTTATGTATTTTGTGTTGTTTATTATCGTTAATAATTAATCCATTATTTGGCCGCACTGAACAACAATACTAGTCATTTTAAAACATCCAAAACGCCTTTTTATTTTTTAAAACTTAACGCAGCAGTTTCCCCAATTGCAAACAAATTTATATCGACAAAGTCGCTTTTGTTCTAATTAGCATAAAGTAGTTTTTTCGAGGGCATTGTTCAAATCTGTTTTACCCTGAATAAAATCTAAACCGAATAATTGTTTCTAATTGTATTTATTAATGTAACTGTATATAAGCAAATGGTAAAAAACAGTTAGTCAATAATAAGTAATGACCGGTACTATTATATACAGGGTATCCTAATAAAAAAACTCAACGAACTGGAATACTTTTGAATAAAGCTTATAGTAATCAACATATTGCAAGATTGTTGTTTTGTGTTGTTTAGATATTATCTAAAGTTATGGGAGCAGCGACGGATTTAAGGAAAAGTGCGCTGTCAGCAGCTTAAAATGGGGGCCCTTTTACCAGATATATACACGGTTGTTCATAAATTGGAATACAATTCATGTAAAGGTCAATTTATGAGGAAAATACCTGAAAACTTATGTTGCTTTAGGTCAGATCTGATAGTTAATCTAGTTGAGTGTGGAATATGTACGGGTAGGGGGCTATAACACAAATTGGTAAAAAACGTGATTTTTAAATCAAATTTGATTTGACAATTCCTGGGTCATTTCACCGCTCAAGTTGAGTAGTCATATGGAATGTGTATAAGTAATAAAGCAGACGATTAAATGTCCAGGTCACGCTTGACTGCGACAACAGAATGCTTGGAAGCAAAGCACAAAATGGCCCTTCAACGCCCCAGTTTACAAAAATAGGGCTGTGGTGAATGTTGAAGTGAAACATTTATAAATAGCCTGCTTTGTACACGGTTAAACAAATACCGTTGCAAATTGCATTGATACTGACAGGTACAAGTCAATACCTTCCTTCCCGGATCAAAATTGTCTTAGCTTTGGTTCATTAGATCCATTCGATGCCAAAAATATTAGTCTACGCTTTTAACATATCCTCTTGATATAGGTTGAATGTGGGAGTCAGTGCTTTTGCAGGCGAGCACTGCTCTTCCAATAAATGTCTTAATAATAATAATCCATCAAAACAAATTGTGTAACAAGATAAGTTGCAACTGATGAAATGCTGTTTGCTTATTTTAAAAACAAAAACTATTATAATCAGTGTGTTACGTTGGAACGAAGAAACTTTTGCATCACCTCTTGAAAAAAGGGCAACAACATTTGAAAGTCCCTAACATCTTCAGTTTGACATTTCGGGTATTTTAGCCGATAAAAGCAAACACGAGTTCAGACTGCTCTCTAATGCACTCTGACAGCATTGGCCAATTGCTTGGCTACAAATGCCCTATCAATGTCTTGTAACCATAAACGTTTTAAAAGGTAGCAGTGTCGACGGATCGGACACAGATATTTCTAAAATAAGACGTGTCTATAATCGAGCGAGTGTAAGATAACGCCTCCAGAGCTATTCTACATGCTATTGAATTAGCGGTTCTTCTAGACGTTCACCTTTTAGATTATCAAATATTCCCCTGTTACAGTAAAAAGAAAATATGATTACTCACAAAGTAAAAAACATAAAAAAAAACAACATGGTATTTTATTCAGAAATAAAATGAATGATTTAGTATAAAATACATAATTTCATTACTTCTTACAAAGAATTAATAAGATCAACAGCTAAATTTTTACTGGGTTCGTTCGATTACAAAATATATTTCTATGAAGAGCAGTAACTTGTTATTGTCGAGATTGAATATTGTCTGAAATAAAGAAACTCAGCAAGTTATGTTGCTATGTAAAGTATTTTCAATTTAGTTATAAAACAACTGTTTATTTATGTATTTTGTGTTGTTTATTATCGTTAATTATCAGTCCATTATTTGGCTGCGCTGAACAAATATACAAGTAATTTTAAAAATAACCAAAAAAAACACCACAAGACACCCCTTATTTCTTTTAACTTAACGCATCAGTTTCCTCAGTTGCAGAGAAATGTATACCGACAAAGTCGCTTTCGTGTTAATTAACATAAAGTAGTTTTTTCGAGGGCATTGTTCAAATCTGTTTTGCCCTGGATAAAATTGAAACCGAATAATTGTTTAAAATTGTATTTATCAATGTAATTGTATATAACCAAATGGTAAAAAAACAGTTATTCAATAGGTAATGACCGGTACTTTTATATACAGGGTATCCCAATAAAAACTCAACGAACTGGAATAATTTTGAATAAAGTGTTATCTTATTGTGATCTTATTTATAATCTAAACCATTTGCCTCCTTTAAAGATATAGCCCGTATTCCAGAAAGATGTTTAGCTAAACCATTGTTTAACTGAGCATCAACTGTCCAGGAATGATACGCATCATTGCAGCTTTCAAGCAGAACAGCTCAATGAGTCGTGCTGTTGACGAGAAATAAAACCTTGATTTAGCTAAACACCTTTCTGGAATACGGGCCATAATATTTAAATGATTACTGCTACGCCTCAAGCTCGGGTACATTTAACAAAACACATTTCTCATTGATACTATGCGATTGACGTATGTCAATGACCTATCATTGAAAGTATTCATGTTTTGACATTACAACATAACAAATAAAATCTATAGAACCCTACAGCATCCGATGACATTTTTAGATTGTGTGTCAGTTTTATTTAAGTTTTCCTAATGTATAAGCAACGTCCTTGGGGTTACAAAATGTACTTGACTGTAAATAAAATGACTAAACATGACAGAAAACCTCGGCAAAAAACTTTCTTGGTATTCTTTAAAATTTGACGTAAGATTTCCGTAATTAACCCACTGCATGACAAAGTCAGGTGAGGACGAATTGTGGATATAAATATATATGTCTTCGATTCTCTAGCAGAAGTAATATTTAGTCATTTACATCTTATGGCTGGGCAGTTTAACAATTATGTTTGAACATAGCCTCTGTTAAATCAATATATTTAGTTTATTTGGTTTCAAATTCGATTATTTACTAAACGAGAACAATGCTATTTATAAATGTACATTCAATGGAAATGTTTGTAAATAGCGAAGGTAGTTACTAGTCTTGTTTTATTTAATGGAAAATCTTCATCCTCATATTATTGAGAAAATGGAAAGAAAAAATCTTTTTGACATAGAAAAAATACTATACAGGATATTCCTGTGGTAATTCTGTAATAGTTTTTTGTACTGGTGTTTTTCACTGTGAAAAAAAAAACATGCTTAACAACTTACGTATGAAATTAGCTGGATTCAAAAAGGAATGTATACAAAAAGTAGGCTTTGATCTTGATGACTAGCTACTTTTTATGGCGCACTTTACGATAAGTAATTAATATGTCCTTATTTTAAAAACATAAACACTAGTCTGAGCTTTCAGACCCATACGCCATCGCATTACATATTGGATCTGAGTTCACAGCCATTTACTCCTGCAAAAAGCTGACAAAATTTTGAAATATAAAGCAAAGGCACCTCTTGTGGCAACAGATGTATGTGATCACTATCGAATAGCACTAAGAAGAAGAAGAATCAAAAGCTTTCATGTATCAAAAATCGACAAAATTCGGATCGTAGACTGCCGAATTCAACCCAGTTAACAGAGTAAGATGGCTCAAAATAATGTAAACAATGGACACAAAACCTCTGATTTGTCCCACTTGCCAATACAATTACTTAATTTTTAGTTTAGGGGAACTGATGCTCATACTTGAAAAATAAAATTGAAAAATCGGGTTGGCAAAATTTCGGCCATTGCGACGTTGCGAAGACGGTTCGCGATAGCCAATAACATACACTCTCTATCTTGGATCGAATATCAGTTCGGCAGAACTCACAATTTGGATACGTATCTTAATTTTGATACTCAGGTACATTTTGTATCAAAATTGTGATACCCGTATCAGAATTAGGATATGGAGGGATATCCGAATTATGATACGTCTGTCGTTGCGCAGGAAACAAATCGATAGCGCAAGCCGGGAAGTGCATGTAGAACATCTTTCTTGCGTCTATGATAAATGTATCTGTGAAAATGTCATTGCCATCTATGCAATTCCAGCAGAACAGCTTCGAAACATGACCAGATCGGTCCTGATTACAGAAAGCAAAATAATTTGGCCAAAACTTTCTTAGAATTTAGATGACAAATGATGATAATGTTATTGACTTTTTAACATACCGCTGTGATGCGGGGCTAAGCTGAATATTAATATCAGCTGATATCCCGTCTCAGCTGTTTTTAATCCAAATTCAGATACGGATATCAGAATTTTGATACGGGGTATCTAAATTCAGATACGTATCCGAATTGTGAGTTCCGCCGAACTGATATAGATATGAGACCATTCGGTCATATACTTAGACATCATTGGTCAATCATGTGGTTATAATTGCCTAGCGTCTAGTCATGTAACAGTAAACGTTCTAAAAGTTAGCAGTGTCGTCTAAGATTGCTGAAAGGAGAAGTAGATATAATCGAGCAAGTGTAACATTACTCCTTTAGAGCTATTCTAAATGATAGTGAGTTAGTGTTTCCTCTCGATTTTCGCTGTTTAAATTCTTTAACATTGTCATATAACATATTACATGTACAAGAAAAAGGTATATATGAATACTCACAAGAGTTCAACATCATGACACTTAATAGAAGCAATTTAATATTTT
>JXSR01S054279.1:63135-90257 GCA_000969725.1 Ophiothrix spiculata | reverse complement strand
ACATCACATCCGTACATCAAACAAGTTACAAATATGTGTAAAGGTCAAATGTAATTAAATTTGATGATCGGTCTCTCTTTGAATATGTTATTTACTTCCGGTTTACGTGGCGAAACAAAATTAGATTGATTGGGTAAATACAGGAGCGTGTTTTTATCATAACTCGAAAACTAATAAAGTAAACTACATAAATGTATACATGTTTAGAAAGGACATTTTACAAGGAATGCATTTCTAGCATCAAATTCAAATTTTAAGAACTCACTTTTTAGAAACTCACCAAAAACGAGTTATTTTGACAAAAATTTTCGAACAAGCCTAGAAAAAGTATTATATGGCAGAAATCTTCCAAAAATGGGTAAAAATCATCTTAATCGATAATTCTAGGGAATGTTTTCTCAAATTTTTGATTAACTTCTTAGTTTTTGCAAAATTGGCCAAAAAGGGCCAAAAACGCCCAAAAATCATGATTTTTTGAAAAAAATGAAAATTTGGCCTATTTGGTCCAAAATTTTCAAAACTAGAGGATTAAACAAAAAATTGAGAAAATATTCCCTAGAACCATCGATATAGATGACTTATACCTATTTTTGAACATTTTGGCCGAATAATATTTTTCCTAGGCTTAAATATTTTGGCAAATAAACTTGTTTTTGGTGAGTTACTAAAAAGCGAGTTCTTAAATCAAGAATCTGATACTATAAATAGTAGATTTACTTCATTAGTTTTTAAGTTATGATCAAAATAAATTTTCAGAAATCGTGAGACTCCGACCTCCCTTAAAACACCAAATTCCTTGATTTTCCGCGAGTGATTGTAAATGCTAAATTGTAATGAATAAATATGCTTGTTTCAGGTGTTCGTAGTAAAAACGAACGACAAAAATGACTTGCATTATGTTTATTTGTTGTAAAGTTGATATCTTTTGAAAAGAGATGTTACTTTTGTCATATTTACATCGCATTCTCATTATTTTATCATATAATTTTTGGTCAAGGAAAAAACAATATTATTGAGAATGTAATAAATGGAGACCTATGTTTTACCCCATTGCACATTTTCAAGCGCTTACTGATGGGTAGTATAATTTTTGATATTGATTTTACGGCCTAGATATATTCATGGTAAGCTTATCTCTTCTTGCAATGATGGTTATGATTTACACAATGGTGAAATTGTACATGGGAAAATGTTCATTCAGAATGAAAGTTTACACCATTCTTAAAATCATCATGAGAAAAATTCTGAATGAAAATGTCTACAAACAACAAAAATGAAGAAGTATATCTACCGCTTAAGGATGACAGTGTACATGTGTAAAGGTCAAATGTAATTAAATTTGATGATCGGTCTCTCTTTGAATATGTTATTTACTTCCGGTTTACGTGGCGAAACAAAATTAGATTGATTGGGTAAATACAGGAGCGTCTTCCTTCAATATGAAAATAAATATTAAAATGACGCATGTGAATACCGTAATTGGTATAGGCAGCAGCGCTTTGAAATAGTTGTATAATGCACTCTATAAATGTTGTGTATTATTACTATTATTATTATTATTAGTTGGTAGGATAAAGGGGTTAGAAGTTGGTGACTGCCTATTCTGACCGGGTACCCATCCGAGTTTTAAACAAAAAATGATACCAAGACATGTCTCAAGACAAGTCATATATGGTAATAAAATCCACCTGATGCTCTGCTAGTATCAGATATGGTATCACATTTAGCTTTTCATGCAGTCTCTATTAGGTATCAAACTCCATACGAATATTTGGATTGGTGATAATAGTGCATAAATTGACAATGAAAATGCTTCAAATACTCAGTAACCCTTATTTGAGTTGTTCAAATGGTTGTTGAAGTTGTGAATTTACAAAATAAAATGTAGTTTTTACTTTTCAATTTCTTATGCATTTACATAACCAAATCGTATCCCAAGAATTGTATAATTTCCTTTGGATCTGAGGAATAACCAAAAAGATACTAAAGCCGGCGTCACAATTCTTCAGACTATGTATATAAATATCCAGAGTACAGGGCCAATTGTTTACAAATGCGATCGGTACCATGCAATTGGTGGTCGCATGACTAATTTTGTTCAAAGAATT
Source organism: Ophiothrix spiculata (assembly GCA_000969725.1). Lineage (NCBI taxonomy): Eukaryota > Metazoa > Echinodermata > Ophiuroidea > Amphilepidida > Ophiotrichidae > Ophiothrix > Ophiothrix spiculata. The sequence continues at coordinate 88,149 of JXSR01S054279.1, read as the reverse complement.
TTGGCAGAAGATGAACATTCATATTTATTCACATGTCAAACATGTCAACATCTGTTCGATTCCTTTAAAAATAGTATTGAATAAGTTATTCTTTCTTTTTCTTATCTCTCCCCCTACGGCAAACGGGTTATGACTCAGCAAGACATTTAATCTCAATCGCTTCGTCGACGCAAGAAATAATAGGGAGTTGTTAAATGGGGAATAACAAACGATTACGTTTGCATATGGCCATTAGTACACCAATTTGAGGCCAGCGTAAGGCAGCAGCAGTACTTTGTTCATAAGTTTCTTAGCGCAATACAAAACGCTGACACAGTGATATTATTATTTTTAACAACAATTTATAAGTTTCTCACAAGAAAAAAAGTATATAATATTAATTAGTTGCCTCACAAGCACTTGCTCCAGAAATGGTTAAATTTTATCTTCACATCTGCTTGTCTAACAAATGATAGATGCTCCTATAATATGAACAGAAAATACCAATGCAGCTCCAAAATTACAAAAAGGTGTTGAGTAAATTATATACAAATGAAAAAGCTACGATTCTCAAGCAAAAATGTGCAATGGAAGAGAAAAAGGCAAATTTGTTCATGAGTTTTAAGTAACTATGGATGCTTATCAAGAGGAAATTGTCTCTAGGATTGGGACTTGGTCACAAAAGGTATTGGGCGTCTGATAATGAAGACGAATGACATATTTTGCGCAGTTAATGGATATTTCTGACTTAGCAATTGGCTTTAATATTCCGCATACTAATTATGAGCACTTTGGAAACATTGAAACTGGGTAAAATATTTTATCCATATTCATGTTAGTATTTTAGTATATAAACTCTAAGAATACTATGCAACTCTAAGAGTACTCGTTATACGGATTTCTTCCAGATCTAATTGAATATGCTTAGAGGAATGGCATCTTTAAACCTACACATATCGGTACGACACGTAAGCTTTTAAGGGATGCTTCTAACAAGCTATTTGGAGTTCTTTTCCATTATGGGATTAAATGCCACCTTACAAAGCTGTTTAAATTAACACGTCTAGAGTCTGGACAATACTTTTCATTGGTCATTGTAAGTGTAAATGCTCTACTAGACCGAAGTAGTAAATTAATGAAAGCGCTCAACACCTTAGGAGCTTATTTTTGTTGACTGCTTCATTCAAACTAATTTTTTAACATTGACATAGGTAATAATAAGTTTGATTCTGATTCTAAGTGTCATACCTTTTACTTCTTCCTTTTCATTGCTAAGGCTATTTTGTAGATGCAATTAAACCAAGCAACTTCAATATACTCAAGCGAAATAACACAGTTGTTTGTCCCATATTCATTTTCTTAAATGTCTTCAATTAGAGCAGTTCCTAGCTGGCAGGGCAGTGTATCAAACGTTATATCACATAGTTCACCAACAAAAATGATTACTTCATTTAACGTTTTAATTTCACGAAACATGTTATACTTAATTCGTAACCTAATTCGTAACTGAATGGCGCATTCTAAGTGGGATTTGTAACTCATATAAAACATCATCTGCGAGTAGCAAAATATGTCGTCCTGCATACTTTAAAGTAAAACTTCTTATACTATAACCGTATAACCGTCACCTAACCATCTGCCCTTACGGCGTGAAAGTACAGTATCATTCTCAGAAAAGGCACGAAATTGTTAAGCCGTTAATGGAAGGTTCCGGCTTGTAATTGGCATCTAAATTCCATTAGATGAAATAACATCCCGCTTTTACAAGTGGTAATAAGAACTACTTATAGCTTTATGAGGGTGGCGCCGACCTTTACCATCTAGTATTTGTGCTTCAGCACGTTTAGCTGTAGGTGATGCTGAAAATAGTTTCAAGAAACAAAACAAACATTTTATCAATGGATTAAGGTTAACTACCACTCACATCACATTTCAGACGACATTTTATTTTAGCAAATACTCTGTTATTTTAGCAAATTCTCTGCTGATGATTATTTCCATAATCCTAAATATTTACATATTCTGTTAAATTTTCAAGAAAGCGTGACACTTTTCAAAATAATCTATTGACGCAATTTGCAATTTATGGACATATTAATGATATTACTTGCAAACACAATTAAGAGAGTATTTTCCTCATTTACGTCAAAAACAGTGGTGTTCTGTCAAGTGTAAATAGTCAACATATTAATTTGTTTTTAATTAATTTAATCATCAAAATGTTTTAACAATTTTGTGCATGTATTATTTTCGATTTTAAAACATATCAGTTGATTAAATGTTTTAATAATAGAGATTTCTCCCTAGGCTTAAACCTAAAACTCCTCTGATTACCAAATTTAAAAAAAAAATCTGTATGGCTGTGTACCACAGCACCATTGATACACACTCAAATTAATGCGCTGCCTTTATAAACCCACTTAAAATGCTTATTGCGTAACCAAAGATGTACATGTTGTCTGTGTTTTTAATCTTATATTTCATAAAATATGTACAAATGGAAACTAACCCAATTAACATATTTCTTACATCACATCCGTACATCAAACAAGTTACAAATATTTAAATTGGTTTAAAATTACCTTCTCAAAATGTCTTATTTACAATAAGCACAATTTGTGACCGTCCATCCCAAAACAGCAGTAAATGCCACCTCTTGTCATTTGCACTCTTAAATATTTTGGAAAGACCATGCATTAGGGATTAAAATGATACCTTAATGAACTTATTCCAGAGGTCAAGTTATGGTCCGTCAAAGGTTGTCAGAGAGTAAAACGTATAATTGAGATAAACGCGTTCAAAGCCGGGGTTAAAAGAAAAGTAAGCCCTATATTTTCTGTTGATCGTCTTAAAAATATGCAAATTAATTTCTCATTTCCTATCACTTTCTGGAAATGAAACTTTGCTAGTATTTTGTAGTAAGAACTAGGATTGTGAATCTGTCAAAAAAAGTAATTTTGGCAAATTACAACTTTGACATGTAATTTCACCTGTAGCGCAAAATGAAGTTTCTGGCATTTACTGCTCATACGGGCTGGACAGTCACATTTGTGATATCTTATATAAAAACAGTGTTATGATTAAGAACGTATGATTATGATTTCGTCAATAGCGCAGGTATAATGCCAGGATGATGAGCCTATGACAAGATAATCGGAAGGTGTTGATAGAGCAGCTTAGAATGAAAAGGGTCAGTATAAATGGAATATGATGTTTTGCAAACGCAATGATAATGTCCGCCAGTTATTCTGGGCCATTTAAAAATGTGGACATCAAATTCTTCATTAAAGTTTAAAGACTATATTCGGAGATTCCCTAACTTTTCCATGTTTCTTAATTATCAAGGTACAAAAAACAATTTTAAATCGCTAAAATACCGACTAGCCAGCCACATTGTTCAATTACTGAATATATGTATAGATGAAGTAAAATTTGTTGTTGGAGGCATTAGTTACGATCAGCTATCAGTGATACAAAATGATTTAATTGCATTTTATCTAGAAGGTTATGCCACCTACTAACTTATATCCATAACCATTCCTGTTGGAGTTTAATAATTATTGTAAAATACACAAATACTTGTGCTTTGATTTTTTCATTCTCTGGAGAATGAAAATATCCATGATAGTGTTTCTAAAAATAAATTATCAAACTCATAAAACTCATTTGTAGGTACAAAAATATTTTTGTTTTTATTTTTTTAATTTAATCTTCCAAAAGAATAATGTTCGGTTTTAAATCAACCATAACACAAAATTTTAGGAAAATAGAAACAGTATTGGAATATCCCTAAAAAGGAAATTTGGTTGAAAATCATCATTTTGTATAAATAATCGGAATTTGTTTCTTTATTTTCATTCTATATATTATATCCATCTTTGACTCAAATGAGTTTTCCCCAAGTTGTCATTGCCAAGTGGAATCATGGTTAATACCTTAATTACTTGTTGCAGTATTGTTTAAGCTAAAATATCTAATTCGGTGTTATTTAAGCATTATTTTGACTTATACACTTCACGGCATTAAAGTGACCAGGAGTTTATTGAAACTTTTAATTAATCGAGACCTGAAAATACAACAATGATGTGTCATTTGCATCTCCAAACGTATAACTTTTTTATACAATTCCATCTTATTCTTTCATACATTTTTAAGATTATTGTGTTAGGGTTTTTGGTCATTTCTAAATATCGTTTAGTTCTCTATTTCTTAGTTAAGAGGTATACGAAAATATAAAGATCCATTGAAATACTAATTAGCGATAACGTTTTAATTGAAGAGCACAATTATTTTGTTAATATTTAAGCAACGATATACAAATTGAGCAATATATTAAGTTGCACACTTTACAATATCAATGTGACCTGCTCTTACGAAACCCAGAGAAATTCGGGAAAAATCATTTGGCTGTAACTAAATATGAGTTCCAGCGACTATATTCAGAGTTTCGTGGGAGCAGGTCACATATCAAAGTAACTAAAAAGAGTCCGTTAAAACGTTTAATCCGGGGTTTAATCAAGACCTAAAGATACAACGTTGATATTGCATTTGCATCTCTAAGCGTGTTGACGCGTTCTCTAATTCCCAACATGCCAAGGCAATGCCCATAAGCATGATAAGAGCGTCTACTTGATGTAGAGAATACAAGGTGTAACAAAGAACCAGCCACACATGGATTATTAAGGCATAACTTTAAATACAACTTGCTAGTCACTATCGTTGTCACGAATCTTACTCAATATTCCCAATATTCCCAAATAATGACCGGTTTGTGTCATATACCATATTATAGCCCCTAATTAAGCTCTTCAGGAAAAAGTGCAACATTTTGACACGGTTGCCATTGTAACCACACACAGCCTCTGACGGGTAGAAAATGATCATAACTGCTTTTTCTGATAGAGCTCATTCAGGGCTATAATATGGTGTACGACACAAACCGGTGTGAAAGTAATCGTAGTCCCCCTGAAATGGTACTCCGCCTTCCACAGACCATAGGAATAAAGCGTGAAACTGATTTCTTTTTTAGAGTTGCTAGCCTATACTTTTCTATACAACCCGGACAATAAGAACGGGGGACTTACAACCCTGCTACACTGGTCATTATTTTGGAGCATTGGGTAAATTGTATAATTTTTTTAATGATTATATTTATTGCTACTTAAAATACAAAACACTCTCCTTAGAGTTTAACTGGTGAAGACCAATACTTTTTTTAATTGACCTATCTGAACACACATTTTTAAACCAATTGGACACTTCTAAGGTTCTCACGATAAAAAGGTCAGAAATATTAACTTGTATCGTTCCTACTTCGTGAAACTTCGTGCGTGGCTCTGATACTGCTCTATAACACTATAGTATTTTATATTAAATGTCTTGGGCTTTCAGAACAACTGATCATATTATAGCCCTTATTAAGCTCTACAGGAAAAGTGCAACATTTTGACACGGTTGCCATTGTAACCATACACAGCCTCTGACGGGCAGAAAATGATCATAACTGCTTTTTCTGATAGAGCTCATTCAGGGCTATAATATGGTGTACGACACAAACTGGTGTGAAAGTAATCGTCATCCCCCTGAAATGGTAGTCCGCCTTCCACAGACCATATAGGATTAAAGCGTGAAACTGATGTTGCGTGAGAGTTGCTAGCTTATACTTTTCTGTACAACCCGGACAATAAGAACGGGGGACTTACATCCCTGTTACACCGGTCATTATTTGGGAACATTGGGTAAATTGATTTTGAAACTAGGAGCTGAAAACCCGAAAATCGCCCCTAAAAGCGTCCCTTTTTCACTAAACAAATCTGCAGTTACATAGAATATCACGTTTCGCCTTTATCCTTTATTGTATGTGTATATTACTACTATCCTATTATTTGTCTGTCGAATAACTTAAATGTCATTTGCCAGTCACTGTCCTCATATGCATTAAATGGAATGCATTGAGCCTGACAATTAAAATGTTTCATTCCTTTTACCGAACAAATATGTAGTAATGATATATTGGATATCACGTATCGCCAATCTATCATCGGTGTTCTATTTTCTATTATATCGAGTTTTTGCCTGCCATCTTTAATGATTATTTTTAAGCTTGGAGGCCTAACGATAACATGTGACGTCTCACATCGAAAAGAACCAGCTGGAGACATTTTAGTACTTTTAATAGATAATTTTAAGATTATAAAGTACTATATTGATCTCGACAATTCAGTTTAAAAGCGACAATGAAAAGGGCGGAAAATCATGTTATTATGTTCTTTTCTTTTTGTATTTCTTTCTTTTCAAGGGTTTAATGTACTTGTAAAACTTTGTTAAAACTTAACTGGTCGTTAGATTTTTATTTTGTATGTAGTGCGTCAACTATTTATCGTCTTAAAGAATTGTTGTAACATTGCGGAAAGAATGTTTTTAAGAAGGCTTATTCATCGTCATCAACATTGGAACAAAGAGCAGGCGACTACATACTTGTGAATGCATTGACTATACTTATTTGTCGACGTCTTGTGTCATGGCTTAGTTGAAAGAGAGTATATTGCGACAGGGCACATCATTTTGTTTGTCATTTGCTGCATTCGGCATTTGTTAGATGACATGTTTGAAATCACGTGAATTTAAACCTTACCATAACGAATGTTTTTTGCTAAGGGGTCGCTTCAAAACTCAACCGGCGGCTGTTCAGAACAATAGCAACCGCCCAAAACCGGCAGTTCCGTGCGGTCAACCGCCGGTTGAGGTTTGAAGTGATCCCTACAAAGACGATGTACTGGAAACATGATTCACTTGTAATTACCAAACTATATAGTACTTTGAAATTGAATCATTTAGTTGATATAAATGCGCATATATATTTCAATTATTCAGTATCATTTAGACAACGATAAAAAACAAACAAGCTGAATTCCTACTACGTGATTAAGTCGATCGCATTGTCTAAATCGTGTTTCACATCAATTTAGATATAATATTGGCATGATCATAGTTGAGTGTGGACTAATTAACTTGTCTAGCCATTCTTAACATACTTGTATGTACTCAAATTGAGAAGTTTAAAATAATAAATGAAAATACCATGTCTCTCACACGTCTCATTTGGGTCAACTTATGTCCTAATTGACTGATGTTGTCAGATATAATCTACAGTTCTAACTTGATATTTCATACCCTCATGCTGCAGTTAAGTGCTGATTGTATAAAAATATTTTTAATGATTATCTTTACTGCTACTTAAAATATAAAACACTCTCCTTAGAGTTTTACTGGTGAAGACTAATACTTTTTTTCTTATTGACCTATCTGAACACACATTTTTAAACCATTTGGACACTTCTAAGCTTCTCCTGATAAAAAGGTCAGAAATATGGACTTTTGTTGTTCCTACTTCTGTTCTGATACAGTGATACTGCACTATATAACATAATACTATATTATATCAAACGTCCTCATAACGTCCTGCATAATGGAAAGTGATACCCTTTGTGTCATAACCATCACCAATATAACAATCTGCCGTTACGGTCTGGAGGAAAGAGCAGTATCATTCTCAGAAAATACACGAAATGTCTAAGTCGTTAATGTCGTACCGGCTAGAAAGTGACACCTAAATTCAATTGAATGAAATTACATCCCAGTTTTACACGTTGTTATATTAACATGTTGTAATAAGTACCACTTACATATAAGGGTGATGCTCACCTTTGCCTTCTAGTGTCTGTGTCTAAACCTACATAGCTTTGGACAACATATATTATTTTATGAGTTATGTAAAAGAATTGTTAGCAAAAAAAAAAAAAAAAATGTCAAAGACTTATGGCCAGACACAACTCACTTTGATTTGGTATAAATCTTTGTGTCATTTGAATACGCCAGAATAAGAAAACCCCAACTCCAGTAGAATATATATTATACGTATACAATATAAATGCATACAAATCTCTGAAAATGCTTTCACATCACTGAAATAGCATTTCCATGTCAATATCCTAGTTATAGTGTCACATTTGACCTTGTAGTTGACTTTTTAGACATTGTAAGGTAATTGTTACTAGTACGTAGTTGCTATATTTGAACAGCCATTACAAGAATACCCCAATTCCATGACTTCTCCTCTGCAGTTATCTAACAATGTCTAGAAAATCAACTACAAGGTCAAATGTGAGAGTATGATTGGGATGTAGACATGGAAATGCTTGTTGGTGATTTGAAAGCATTTTCAGAGATTTGTATGCATTTATATTTTACAAAACTTAACAAAAGGGAGCTATTGGGGTTGGGGTTTTCTTACTCAGTGGTGTATTCATTTGTTTTCTGTATTAATTGTAAATATCCAATGTTTGTCAGGTTTTTCCAAAAAATGGTTATCGAATTATTAAGACTTACCAAACAGTTTGTTTTGCAAATTTCGATTGAGTTCTATAAGTAAAGTCAAGTTAGATTGTTCGGTTAGAATGTCGATTTTAGTTAGTTTTAAGATTTGGGTTCTGGGTATTTAAATTTAGTTTTTTACGTGTTTGATGGTACCTAATATTTTTTTTTTTTCAAAAATCATTCAAAAACGTTGCAATATATGCAACCTAAACCAAACTATTAAATATGCACATAGTTTATGTTTATTAGAAACTTTTAAAAATGTCTGAAAAGGCAAATGTTTACTTTTAAAACAGCATTATAATATAAACTGTAACATCGCTTTAACATTAAATAACTCAGAGCCTATTGCATGTCAAAACAATTGTCATTAAGTTTCTTGAAGAGGAAAAGAATGCATTCATAGCCATTAATGGATGAATCTTGTTAGTAAATGGCACTGTAATTCCATATGTCTCTAATAAATCCCTATCATTTGAAGCAGCAATAAGACTATTTACCATGTCATTATTATTCATGTGGGTGATAACCCAGTCTTTAATTCTTATTACACAGTAAAATGCGTTTCTAATTATAGCGTTTTATCTCCATGGAAATAATATGTGAAACTGTCCATCTCAAACGAGCCGTAAATGCAGCAAACTTCTTTTAGCGCTACAGGTAAAAATATATGTCAAAGGGTACATATAACTCCCGATAGGATATGAGCTTGAAAAGGCTACAAAACGCCTAAATGAAATGAAATGAAATGATTGTGACGATCTACCTGCAGCGAATCATGAGCGGTTTGATCTAAATAAAAAAAAATATACACACAGATATTATACTGAGTTATTAATAGGGAAATAACTTCTAATGATATGCCTTAAGAACATTACACTCAAATGATTCTAACTAAAGCAAATGGTTACGTACGATGTCTATTTTGAATCCTGTACTAATTTTTGTTTAAAATGTATTAAACCTTAACTTATTTAATGTCCAGATCTGATGCACTACTTTAGCAATTCGGTAATAAATCTTTACAAGGTGATGTGTATTTTCAAAAAAAAAAAAAAATGAAACGAAAATAAAAGAAATTCAGCTTGTCAACATGTCTTTTTTCAATTACAGAACAAATTTTGACATCTCATATGACACGAAAAATAAGAAACCAGGATTACGATTTTGATTCAATCAATAATAGCGCAAATTTGATGTAAACATAATGAGCAATTGACAAGATGATCAAAAGGTGTTGATGGAGCAGAGAAAGAAAAGGGTCATAAAAGATAAGATGGTGATATTACACCTCTAGTTTTGTCAGTAAAATTCTCAGCTGTAACGTTTAAAAATAAGTGATTCTATACTTTGTCTTGAGATGGACAATGGTATTTTACTCCAAACAAATTGCTACACTGTTTTGTGGAAATTACATAAACATTATATTTTCACACTATAGGGATGTATAAATGAACTAAAGAGCATTCTGTGCGATACAATAGCACCAGAAAAGCAACATCAGTGGTTTCTTAGCAAACGACCTTGCACGTTTGACATTTAGCCTGTTTAAGTTTATCGTACGTTATCTCATTAAAGGACAAAGGATTTAGTTTGTAAACTTAATCGTAAATGACAAAAGAAGTATCGAAGTAATGAGTATAGGATAGGCTATTGTCTTCGACGAAAGCAAAAACGTCTAGAGGTTTTTAGTTGTGCTTTTTATCGTGTAAACACAAAAGGATTGTTAAGGATTGTAATTTCTCAAGTGAGGATTATCTATACTTATTGTCACCAATGAATAGAATAAGTAATGGGTTACCAAAATATTTTACTACGGATTACAAAATGCATTGTTATGCACGGACATTTGAACTGGCTAATTGTAGTTTTTTGGAAACCTTTCAACCCCGAAAAGTATTACATCCTATTCGTCTATACATTTTGAAGATTATTGAGTTAGGTTATTGGGTCATCTTTAAAAAACGTTTTCTGTTCTGTTTCTTAGTTTACGAGGTACAAGAAAATCTACGGAAATACTTATAGCAAGAATTATTGAAGAAGCTTGCACAACCGTTTGGTTAATGTTTAAGCAAAAATATACAAATTAGTAAGACTTTGAAAGCATTTTTATTGAGTTGCTTAAGTGTTCCAGCGACTATGTCCGTGTTCCAAAGGAGCAGGGCATATGTGATGACACACCGAAAGGGGAGATTTTGAAGATGATATCAATTTTGATATTTTTCATTTCAGCTGTTGCAGCATTTTTAAGCTTTAAAATGACACCTTATTTGTTGCTAATGATCAAGGCGATCACATTTTACTACAGAAAATCTGCCGGAAACTCTTATTATTTTCTTTTACCAACTTGCTAAAGCAATTACCCATGAGAGCGTCTACTTGATGTCAATAATACAAGATGTACCTACAGACCAGTCAAACATATCACATATTTATTGAGATGCTTAAGTGTTCCAGCGTCATCACATATATCAAAGTATTTAAGAGGCCTTTAAAACTTTTATTCAAGACCTAAAGATACAACATTGATATGGCATTTGCATCTCCAAACGTGTTGAAATGTTTTCTAATTACCAACATGCCAAAGCAATGCCCCATGAGAGCATCTACTTGATGTCAAGAATACAAGATGTACCTACAGACCAGTCAAACATAGAACTAACTTTAAATATCACTTGAAGATGCATGGGACAAAATTTCTAAATTGTATTTGTGGATGATTTACACTTCTTATGTTAGAAAAGAGCAGTCAATTACCAGATGTGGGGAAAATTTTGATCAAAACCAGGAAAGTCAAAACATTTGAATTTAATTTCATTTTTGATCTTGGGTATGAGGCTATTCTTAAAACGTATTTATTTATGCTATATATCAAGAAAGATCCAAAGATTTGTTTGTAAAACAAACGTTTCGCATCATAGATTGCTGATAAATCAAAAGAAATTTGGAGTTTGTATTAGATCTCCTAAAAAGAACTATTATAGAGGGCTTTAATTATCGTTGCCGACAACGGTAATTAAAAATAAAAAATATATATAAATATTTTGCTATATATGCTTTGAAGTTGACAATGAAGTTGCATGTTGTCATTATTACTGCGAATACTTCAAATGATGCAAAAATCTCAAAATACTTGGGGAAAAGATTTGGGATGATGCTGAACTTGTCCAATGCCCCTTTAACTTGCCAGTCGCTGTCGTCATCATGCATTAACGGAAGAGCATTGAGTCTGACAATTACTATGGCTTATTCTGATCATCAAACCATAGATTCTTACATCTATGATCAAACAAAGACGTAGTACAAATGACATAGACTATCACGCTTCACCCATTGATGTTACTATTATCTTGTTAGTCGATTGTTTGCTTGTCATCTATATAGAAAGTTTGATTTCTATAAACCAAGAGGCCCAACAGACTTATTGTCTTTAAAACAGTTGTTACATTCAAGACATTTGATTCTTTTAAAGTATGCGAACTTTTGAACATTCATCACCATTATCATTTGATTGCGGAGCAGGCGAATACAGACTTTCATTTAGCATGTTGAAAATTTGCAAAAACATTTGAGTAAACGTTATTTGTAGTTAATAAATAAAGAGAGCATCTCCCGACATGACTCATCTTCTGACTTTACATTTTTAATAAAAGGAATTAGGGGAATTCAGCAATGCATTTATTTTGATCACGTTGTAAATCTGAACCTTACAAAAATGCAAGTTAAATATGTAGAAGTAAATCCTTTGAGTTTAATTTTACTGACAGAGACGGTTTATGGAAACATAAATCAATTAGATCTAAATCTATCGCATGTTCTTAGTTGACTGTAGACTTATAAATTTTCTATTCATTCCTTACATATATTTTTAAATAGTCAAATTAAGATACCAGAAATAATTACTGGAAATACCATGTCTCTTTCGTGTCTCGTTGAGCCAATTTACTTCTTATTTATGTGATATTGTCAGGTATAATCTATAGTTCTGGCTTCACATTTCGGTCTCTGAGTGCCCTCATCATTATGTACGCTCTTCTTGTGACGTATGACATTAACGCACAGGCATGTGCGCAGCGCAGTGTTACTGATCTTTTATTCATTTAATTTTATCTTCAGTGAATTATAAGAAAAGTTCAAGTTCTTAGTATCGTTAATCTACAGTGTGTCCCAGAATGAAGTTATCAAGATTTCCATGCCCAAAAATTCAAAAACCAAATTGTTCCAGATAATGAAACTTATTGACAATCATACTTGATGTCTTGACTTGCTGTGGTACAAAAATAAACAAAATCCATGCATTCATTTTCTGGATGTGAGCGTTTGAAGCTTCAGAGAGGTTTGGACACTTTTCCCACTTTGGGTAAGTTATAAAATTTCCAGCATAAACATGTAACGAAGAACGCCATTATTACAGACATAATCATGATAATATTTGTTTTAAAGATTACTATAACCTAAATCTGGTTCCTTTTCATATGCAAAAATCATTTAATATAGTTTATTAGGTAATCGTTCAGGAAAATCATTTAGCGGGCCATTTGAAAGCACGCTAAAGGGCTGGGTACCCTGGTAGCAGTGGTTGTAGGAATTTGGTAATTCAAAGCAAACATTTGGCAATGGAGAAAAGGGTATCGTTATTGATCAATACCTGGAAAGTGCAGGTATCATTGTAACAATGGAAAGATTTATTTAACATTTCCAGGAGGAAGATATTCTCATCGCAAGAGTAGCCCATCTTAAAAATGTCACCAAATATTTAACTATATGGTATCAGATGACAGATCTAAGGAACTGCAAAAAAGAAGCATTTGGACGCCAAGGTAGAAGGCGAGTTAACATTCAGCTGGACCTTTACTAAGACTCCAAGGGATCAGCAAGGGGAAGCAACATGTGAAGCAAAACAGAAATGTTGGAAAAGATGACATCCTTGAACGCATACTTCCGCTGTGAATTACCGCTTGATTTTTACGACCTCTCCAAAACTGGGATAAGTGTCCAAATTCCTCTGGAGCTTCAAACGCTCACTTCTAGAATATTAAAGAATGGATTTTCTTTATTTTTGCACCAAAGCCAATGGGGACAACCAGCATGATTGTCACCAACTTTCATGTCTAGGATAATTTAGTTTTTGAATTATGTAGCATTAAAATCTTGATTACATCATTCTGGGAAACACTGTATAGTACATTGATCTGTCAAAAGAAACATTTTGAACAAAATATGTTTTTGTCGAAACAAACAGTCAATAGTGTGACCGGGTAATATGGCAGCAGTTCCACACAACCAGTGTCAAAAATGGCAAAAAAGCCAGATGTCGGCGCCAATAAGCGGCCCACTTTCCAAATATGTCAGGCACTCCCAAATCTCGTGTATTCCCTGTTACTCGCATGTTACAATCAAATGATCAAGAACACGCATTTTGATGATACATTCATGGCCTTTTCAAGTGATGTTAACTTTCAACTTTGGATATGAACAATCATTAAACAGATATCGCAAATCTGAATACTATATATATTTGTTTGTTTCTTGTAATGTTATTGTTTGTATGTGTTTTCCCCGCACGTTATTATACTTCAGAGTATTTGCAATGAACATGCGGATTCGCCATATTCATATATCATCATCTTTTGGCTAAAATCTTCCTTAAAAGACATTTGTCATTACGGCCCATAATTAAAAATGTTGGTACATTACATTGTTGTTTCCCAGCACTATCAATCAAAGGACACTTTAACCTTTACAAAAACAAAATGTAACATGCAAGAACTAAGTTGTTATTCAACCTTGAAATAGGTAGCACACAAAACTCCTAAGTTATCTTGGCTCGTTGTACATGTTGTAACCATTTGAACAGCATATTTATAACATACCATAACTGCAATTAAGATGTTTCCGTTTCTATCGTAAACCGACAGCTATACCAATATATCTTATATCTACCAAGTCTAAAAATGTTCGAGACGCAAATAGACAATAAATTATAGCGCTGATACTTATACGATTATATTTCTTTGCTCTCTTCATTTATGCCCCTGCAAGTAATTGCTTGGAATTCGGTAACGTTAACAACATTTTCCTTTTTTAAAATTAATCTGTACCTCTGCTTTTTCTGTTTATTATCTTCTTACTTCAAAGAAAACCTTTTCAATAGAAAAGTTACTCACTGTGGAATTAAGTATTAAAAATAACCTAGGCTAAGACTCTCGGTATTTGTCACAGATACACTAACGAAGGATTTTTCTGGGGTAAAAAAGTACCCTAAATGCAGACTCTGATATTTATATCACGTCATAATTAATACTGATGTTTCGATGTGGACATAAAACACCCTAAGCAAGGACAAGGAGATAAAAAACAACACAAATTTTATCTAATTTACTGTTGAAATATGATAACCAAATACGGGTAAAAATAAGTAGTTGTTCTAAATATATCCTAATAGAGGATTACCTGTGCAAATATATACCCTAATGTCTTGAAATTGCCTGTTTTGATACCCTAAATGAGGATCATGTACGGTCCTAGTTTTTTCTTGTCAAAACTAACCTAATTCCTTGTTTTCATTAACGCGCATGGTTACAAAACTAATTCTGAGTGGCACCCCGGGACTCATCGGTCTGATGAACTTTTTCCACAGTGGCCCTCCATAATAAGAATATAATATCCCAAAAGTATAAAAACGGACTGTCTACGCTAATAGCAGTCAAAATAGACAAAATGCTAATGCTAGGATGTCTATCAGTATCAGTAAATGTTTTAATACTCGTAACTGTAAAGATTCCAGTTAAATTAATGGTTCAAATATAATAAGGCGGATATCTTCTTCGGCTATTTGCAAACATTTCCCGTGAATGTGCTTTTACAATTATTCTTTAAGTCGGAAAAATCCGTATAATATTGTATTTGTTTTAGGAATATGCCTTCAAAATGCAAAAATTAGAATTTCCCGTAATAAATTGCATTGTTCTCATTTAGTAATATTAAAACTTAATTTTGTTTAAAAAATCATAATTTAAGCAAACAACTGTACAATCATATTTTTATACAGATGATAGGTTTAACTCTGTGGGGAGAAACTGTGAAAGAAGCATGGTCCGATTCCCTCAACATTTTGAGATTTTGGTACCAAAATGTTGCTCATATTTTGTTCATAACCCATGTGAAATTTCCCGACTGAGTTATGTTCCGTTTTGGTGATATATATGATATATTCAGTAATGTACATATATAGGAAGCTCTGAAAAACAAAATTGCACATAAAGTCAAAACAGTTTGACCGATTCAGCTGAACTTGTATGAGTGGTCATCTTTCATTCGACATTGAAACTAAATTGTGAACAATCGGACTAAGTTTCTTTAACTGTCAAACACACCATGTATAAATAGCCTCGACACTTTACTGCATATGGCATATTGATATAATAGTATCCGCTCTTCAGACTAATTAGTTCAGTTGGATAGGCGTTGCGTTGTAATACTAAGGTCCCCGTTCAAATCCTGACTGATAAAATATTTAATAAATTTGCTACGTATCAAATTGATTACTGGAATCACTCATTAAATTTTACGTAATGTCTAGAGTCTAGACAATGTGTTGAAGAGGTTTTTCTGTCATTTTTCTGTTGGAATTATGTTACCAATGTTCCAAATTTACGCTAGAGAATAATAGTCTGTCATCTGTCATATCAAACAAACAAACCTGAAATAATAAACAATCATTATCATTATTTTTGTTTCGATCTAATTTGTATTGTTCTGTGGATCCCTAAAATGATTTATCATTAACGACGTATTCCAATTTTGAGAAAAATTACAGTAAACTTTCATTTAGAAAAAAATACAACATATTACTTTCTTAAATTATTATTTCCATTAATTGCAATGAAACCCACGCTGTGTCAAACATAAACGTAAGCAGCTCTAACACAGATTACTAATTTTTATCTTGTTTAATATCGTATGATTGTAAATATTAGGAACATGGGAATTTACTGCTCAACTGTAATAACAACAGACGTATTACAATCTTATTACATTTCTTACAATCACAAACATTACAATAATTTGTTCAATTGTGTAAGATACTTCATGTAACATATATTGTATACAGTTAAAGACGCTTTTCAGGCTTAAGACAATAAATCGAAATACAAATGTCACATTGCATATGACGAATAGTGAAATGTAACAGAAACCGCAATGTTCATATCCGACAGAGAAAGGACTAAAATATTAACATGTATAGTATAAATTCCCCAGAAAGAATATTGTGGAAAATTTGATACTTGCATTTTAGTTGTAGTGAAAAGGAATATTTACTTTCAAATTACGATGGATGTTCACTAAGTTCGTGGCCTAAAAAAGAAGTAGATAAGCAATGCCTTCTATATCGGAATGGCATGTTGTTCAACTTAGTTGATGAATATATCGCCACGCTAATAAAACATTGCCATTAACATTATGACAACATTGAGATTTTGATAATAATCAGTTCTCTAGATTGCTTGGTTAAGTCGAGTGGTGTCTTCGAATTGTGATGGATCCTGTCCTTCATGGCCACCTTGAAGTCCGATACCAGAAGTCCGTTGTCTTGCTTCAACACGTCTGTGTAGGTCAGGTTGGGCTTTTCAGGTCTCCTCTTCCCATGTTTCGGATTCCAGTGCACAAGATTGGTAAAAAATGGGACACACGTTTAAAGATTTCTTGTGAAAAAGCGACCCATTAGAGCAGCACATCCCCTTCGGCCAAACGACTTTCTTTAAGATTTAAATATCTTGAAAAAAATAAAAATAAGTTGCTTCATCCGGATAAGAGTTGTTAAAACAATCCTTCCGATCTTTGTTAGATTTAGCTTAGGATTTAATTAAAATAAATGATTTTGAATGAAGGTTCAAAATGTAATGTCCGACCTTCTCTGAGGAACAAGATTGTTTTCTGGCACTTTATCTAGATATGAATAATTAACTTATGATTGACCAGTTGCTTGCCACACATCTGTTCAAAACAACCATGGACGGGTCTGAGGTGGTAGTTGACCTTAAGATAATTACAGCCTTCTAACAATATCTTATTACATCGTGGCTTACTTAGCAGAGGGCGTAAAGAGAAAGGTTAACGTTGACGTAACGAGTTTAACGGAATGTGTTTGATGGCTTAACATAACAAGAACATATAAAGAGATATCGTGTAGCAATCTCTAAGTTTTGTGATTTAATCTATTTCCTGTATTAACAATGACTTCTTCTAGAAAATGTCTTTCTTGACCAGCTCTGTTATTATTTAATGGTATCTGTGTATCACGCACAGATAAAAATCACCCTCTAATCTACAAAAAATCCTTATAAATGAGTCAACTTTTCGGAATGAGTCCAAAATGTTGCGATTTTTAGGGGGGTATTCGAGTGGCGAAATAAAACAAAATTGCTTTTTTTTTTGATAAATAGGTCTTTTTTTAAAGAAAAATACTTAAAAATGAATACGATTATTTAGCAAAAGTTACCTTTAAAGATGGGTAGGTTTTTTCAAAATCTGAGTAACCTCAACCCCTCGGTTTAAAAACCGTCATACCATTATCCGAATTATGAAAGACGCCGTCGTCTTAGAAAGTTTTAGAATATCAAAGGTGGGTGATATATGTGTTTTATTTACGTAACTATAAAAGAGATAGATAGAGATCATAGTATTTAATCGAACAAGGTACAATTTAGATTACTTTTTAGGAGTTCAGTTTAATACATTATACATGCAGTAAAAACTCCCTGCTAGATTCATCCTATACAATAATGTAACCCTGAGGCTAAAATGCAATGCAAGTTATTTTTAGGTATTCAATAACTGTGTCAGACGGTTATACAAGAGGCCAAGTGATAATTTCCACTTTGATGTTGGTCATCTTCGGACAGCTGTCACAAATTCAATTTGGTCTGCTCTCTGTGTCTAATTGCAATCAAAATAGACTTTAACTATTATTTTGACTAATGTTTCACACGGCTACCTATTATTACAGATGAATCAAAACACACATTTATAGTTGTGAAAGGGGCAAATATAGTTGAATACATAATATTTTTTTTAAATGTTCTCTTAAAATGCTGTCATTTAACATAGTTCCCTTTAAATTATTTGCTATACCGTTTTCTAATATTTACAAATATGAAGCAAATATCAATACTCTCAACTTATATGTGATGGCTCACCCCGAAAGGTTGATATCAATTTTATGGTTTTTTTCATTTCATCTGTTGCAGCATTTCCAAAACTTTAAAATGACACCTTACTTGTTGAAATTTTACAACAGAAAATCTGCTGGAAATTCTTATTAATTTTCTTTATTTTTTGCTGCCTATTTTCACCTGTATCTTGAAAAGTGTTCTGTTGCAAAGTCCCCCTTTTCGGGATGAGTCATCACATATTGAAATAACAAATGCTTACAAAGGGATTTCTTTTAGGAAATAATTTGTTTCTTAACATTTACGTATTCCAGCAATAAATTGATTAAAATAATAGAATTTTTTCACCAATTTTCAAATTCCCAAACACTGATATAGGAGAGGGGACGTGGAACAGTACACACGTCGTTTATCCACATGTGTTTGTAAAGTAACCATGATAAGAGTATCGACTTTGATAAAAAAAAACTCATAATCATTTTATGTATATCTTTGGGGTTAAACATGTGATATACGGATTAAACTGAACCCAGAAATATTGTGTCCCCCAACAATTTATAATTTCGTTTATTACGACCTTAATTTACAAATACTGTCACATGTTACTCACAATTTGAGGGGCTCTCAGAATCAAACGTGTTACCATCCGCGCAAGAATGAAAACAAGGGCTTAGGCTAGTTTCGACCAGCAAGACTAGGATTAAGACTATCAAAACAGGCAATTTCAACACTTAAGTTAGGTATTTTCATAGGCAACTTTAACTTATGGTATATTAAGAACAACTACTGTTTTTATGCCCGCATTTGTAATCAGTTTTCAACAGCTTTATGTCATAAATTGTGTTTAGTTTTTCCATGTCCTTGCTTAGGGTGTTTTTATGTATTTTATAGAACAGTCAGTGCGTGTTTGTAACTTTTACCCTCAAAATCTGTGTTTATTGTGTCCGAGAAAAAAATCAGTAATCCCAGCATACAGTGATATGTACGGAAGCGTTTAAGTGTCATTTGACTTGTCATGATGATGAGATACTTTTAGTCGCTATGACGACATATTGTCAACATTATGTCAACATGGCAAGATAAATTATCTCGCTATGGCAAAATATTTTCAGTATTATGTCGACATGGCAAGATAAATTACCACATCAAGTTGACTTAGATAGCAATGGATGTTGACATGGCGAGATAGTTTATCATGTCATGTCGACTTATTAAAAAGTATATGTTGACATGACGTGATAGATTATCATATCATGTCGACTAAGCAAAAACTGGAAATTGACATGGCGAGATAACTTATTACGCCAAGTCTACTTAATAAAAAGTAGATGTTGGTAGATTAAAAGTGGATGCTGACATGGCGATCATGTTGTGCGTTCTACACTCTCAGAAAAAAAGCTGCTATTAAAAACCATTTTTTTTGTCATCATGGGAGAACCCTTTCGTCTAAAAGGTTCTGACAAGAACATTTAATTTAAATTCATTTTCAATATTCAAATAATCTGTCATCATATTGTGCTTTCTACACTCTCAAAAAAAGGTGCTAATAAGAACATTTTTGCCCTCCTTGGAGAACCCTTTCGTCTAAAATGTTCTGGCAAGAACCTATAGATGGTTCTTTGAGAGCCTGTCAAAAATGTAAGTAGGCCATCAAGTCTTCACGTAATCTGTAAAAGTAGGTGAAGACAAAATTAAATTAGTCCTCTAAAGTATTTACACATGTTTTTTTTCTTAATTAAAAGCATTCTTTTCTGTTTACCAAGAACCTTCGAGGGTCCCCCTGTCTTTGTTCAAGAAAGGGTTGTTGAAGATGAAGGAACCACTTTGGGACTTAAGAACCCTTTGTGGTGATAATGAAGAAAAACATTTGTATACTTGAGTACCATATTTGTCTTCTCTTCCGTACATTTGCATACAGAAAATAAATTAGGCAGGTCTTAATGGCCTATTTAAATTTTATAAAGGCTCTACAAACAACTATCATAAGTTCTAGTCAGAGCCTTAGGCGAAAAGGTTCTCCCAGGCGGATGACAATCATGGTTCTTAATAGCACTCTTTTCCTAGAAGCGTAGAAAGCACAACATGTCCGCTTTCTATCCCTCTATGTCAACATCAACATTTCACTAAATCGACATGACATGATAATCTTTCTCGTCATGTCAACATCTACTTTTTATTAAGTCGACTTCACGTGATAATTTATCTCGCCATGTCAACATCCACTTTTTACTTAGTCGACATGGCATGATAATCTATCTCGTCATGTCAACATCTACTTTTTATTAAGTCGACTTGACATGATAATTTATCTCGCTATGTCAACATCCATTTTTTGCTAAGTCGACATGACATGATAATCTATTTTGCTATGTCAACATCCATTACTCTCTAAGTCGACTTGGCCTGGTAATTTATCTTTCCATGTCGACATAATGCTGGCAATATGTTGCCATAGCAAGACAATTTATCTTGCCATGTCGACATAATGTCCTTAATATGTCGCCATAGCGTGAAAAATTATCTCACCATCGTGACAAGTCGAATGGCACTTAAACGCTTCCGTAGTTATGCTAGTCAATTTACGCGCATGCTTTCAAGGTAAGAGAACATGGGCGGCTCACAGGTTTGTCGCCTTCGTGAATTGTTCGTAATGCATGGTCATAATCTATATTCCTTGTTTTCTTTTCTTTCTTTTTTCTTTTTTTTTGTTGATCCTAATCGTGTGCGACAGCTGGAAATAATGATTATATCCATTCAAGGATGTACATGTATCTAAACCCACGTTTAAAAAACAGACTTATTCTTACTCTAAGCAGTGGTTACCTCCCAATCTAGCCACTTGTAACTTATCATTGGCATCAGTCGAGTAGCTTATGTAGTTCAATGATAATTATGTATAACTGCAGTCTCCTATAAAACCATACAAGATGTGAGGTAAGGCCAAAAAAAAAAAGAACTCTGTCTCAGCTTCCTTAGGCAAAACCCTAAGTGCTACGCGGTTTTCTCTTTCTTTCTTTCTTTTTTTTTTTTTTTTTTTTGTCAAAAAGGGCTATACGCGGATGCGGAAATCTTTTTCTTTAATACGTTTTTAGGTCACTATTTTTTTTTCGTCCGAATTTGTTCCCTTTTTTTTATCATTCGATATAAGAAAAAAAAATAAAAAAGCAAAAAATCTCCTGAAAACTTAAAGGGGAAAAAAATGCGGTAAAATTGGAATTTTTAACCCTATGCGCTGGGACAGAGTTCTTTTTTTCTTTGGCCTAAGCCATACTTATATACGAGTGTGCTCTTTAAAGGTTAAAATATAAGTAAGGAAAGAAAAAAATAATCGATTTGTAAAAGATAATAAGGGGTCACTTCAAAACTCAACCAGCGGTTCTGGCCTTTTCAACCGAAATAAACAATAGCCAATCGCTCAAACTGTCCAGAACGGGCAGACAACCGTTGGTTAGGGTTTGAAGCAGTCCCTAAAAATATATTCAATTTAGTATGGTAATACTTAACATGTAAATCATGTGCAATAACACACTTCGCTAAGAATGTTCCTTCTGAATGTTATTTATAGATGGCATAAGAATTGTGTACCTTAACAATGTTCATGGAAATAATCTTTCAATATATTTAACGCTATCAAAAATGGATAAGAATCCTACCAGGAAGCTAAAACAAATTGAAGTATACAACATAAATGATTCCGCGATCCGTTACATCGTCTTACCGCTTACACTCTTAGAAGGCCGGGATCAAATATACGAGTAGTTTTCGGGATCATATTATTTTGATCCTTTAAGGATCACTTTTGATCCTTTTGCGGATCAATATATACAATTGGATCAAATTCACCAGGATCATTTTTGATCCTTTTTTTGGGATCACTTTGATCCTTAAAGGGTAAGCTCATATTTGATACCTAAAAAGGATCAAAATTGATCCTTTTTGTCTCATATTTGATACTTTCTTTCTAAGAGTGTGCATCCAACGTGATATTTTGTTTCATATTTGAGTACAACCCATAACCGCTACATAGCGGAGAATGTAGACAATGGTGTAACATGAATAAATACGTGGATTTCATCACACAGTCCCGTGGTCGAGTGGTTAGAGCGTTAGTCTCGTAATTACCAGCAGGTATGAGTGCGGCGTGGGTTCAAACCCTGCTACGGTCACTTCAGTGTGATGTTTTTATGCAGATCTTTTTTATAAGAAATATTTGATCCTTTTTTTCGGATCAAAAATTGTGATCCTTATTTTGGGATCATTTTGATCCTTAAAGGGTAAGCTCATATTTGATACCTAAAAAGGATCAAAATTGATCCTTTTTGTCTCATATTTGATACTTTCTTTCTAAGAGTGTAGGTATAGTTAAAAATTGCAGAATCAACGTCACTTATGTACTATAATAAGTATGTATGTAGATAAATATGTGATGGCTAACCCCGAAAGGGTAGCTCTAGTTCAGAGCTGAGAATAGACTGAAAAGATTTATAATACTACCCTTTCTATATCATTAGTACCTGGCTCTTCTAAATATTGTACTGGAATTTACCCTAGGATTTACTCGGGGAGGGTAGAACTCGGAGAGGATAGACCTCTGTATAGAACAGCTGTTTTATATAGAATTGTCTGAAGACCAACATTTTAAAATGTACTAAAATCTCATTCAATGTAGACCTAGTATTTTGGGGCCTAAACCTGGTATTTCTCAAACCAAAAATATGTTGAAATTAAAATCAAGCTCCTCAGAGCTACGAAAAGGGGGGACTTTGAAAATGATATCAATTTTGAATGTTTTCATATAATTTCTAAGCTTTAAAATGCAACCTAATTTTTGAATTTATCAAGACGATCAAATTTTACAACAGAAAATCTGCTGGAAATTCTTATTATTTTTTTTATTTTTAGCTGCCTATTTTCACCTGTATATTGGAAAGTTTTCTGTCGCAAAGTCCCCCTTTTCGGGGTGATTCATCACATATACACTACCTAGCACCATGGCATGGTCAGAGAATGATAAAACATCAAGTCCCTTCAAAAGCAGTTTCAATACTACTAATCCTCTCGTATTACAAGAGGGATCAATGGATTAATGATTCTGGACATCTCTGACACATTCTGAAGGTTATTCACAGATGGATTATCGACATCTGAATAAAAACAAGATGTTTCAAAGTAGATGCTTTAAAGTATACGTTCATAGTGAATGCATTTATGGTTAAGTATTTATCGGTTGGACATTTGAAACTCATTCGCAAGACAACATTACGAGTAGTTAATGGTTAAGGGCTACTTAAAATGTTAACGGTGGCTGACTGCCAAGAACTAGTGGTTTGAGCGGACAACCAAAATGCTCCCTTTTCCCTTTTAATATGATTAGCTAAGCGATAAAAGGGGTAGCAGTTTAATTATACCCTCTAGTCGAGCCCTGGCTAATTCGATTGTGTAAGTACGATGGTAAACAGAATATCCCTAAAAATTTTAACACTATTTATTTAGACCTGGGTCAAACTGAACTAACATCATACGGTAAAATAAATGAAAACACAGTTGTGTAGGGTAAATTTTATTTTCGGACTCCATTTTCAGTCAAATGGACCTTATTTCATTTTCGGACTAGTGAATCTTATTTCATTTTTGGACTTGTGGACCTTACGACTATCGGACCTTTTTAAATTTTGAACTTGCGGACTTTTGTTTTGCCTGAGGAAAAAAAACGGACGTGAATTACGACTCTGAAATCTCCCCGTTTGAGCTCTGCATTGCAAGTTTTTAATATCTACATTATCTGCATTCTGTCTCATATTGGAAATCGTATATTACTTGCAAATTGAGCATTCCATCGATGCAAAAGAAAAATACGGCATTATACATGTACGGTTATATTTTTTGTTAGATTTTAGTTCACGATATAAGGGCTGCTCAATTAGTGTTTATTCCCTCACGTCGTAATGCATGGCTAACCCCCGCCATAACGCATGGTTTGATTCCCCACAAATGCAGTGGACACTGTATTTCTTTTCATGAGTAAATTATAGTTAGGCATCACAATTTTTTAGCAGATGGAGTAGTATTTACCCTGAAAATGCTGCGAAAATGAAAGAAATTTACGACAAAGTTGGTTCAAATTGTCTAAAAAGTACACAGTTGTACAATATTATAAAAATGATATAAAATAGTAATATTGCTTCAACTAATAATTCCCGGTAGTATAGACGAAATTGATCAGTTCATGCAGTAATATAAATAAAATGACAGGATCACTTATAGAAACAAAAATCCAATTAAAATATCAATGACATGATTGACATCTTCTTTATTATAACAGGTTTTGTAAAATCCTATCGTAAAAAAGAAGGTTTAGTGTGCCGTCTGATGATTTATCAACGTATTAAAAATGCTCTAAAAATGTTGTATTGACGTTTTGTATAAACCTGTTTAACAATATGGAAAAATATTATTCTTTCTTAATGATTTCGATGATCTTTAGTCA
>JXSR01S054279.1:48946-62700 GCA_000969725.1 Ophiothrix spiculata | reverse complement strand
CAGAAAGACACTGCCAATATTGTATCTCTTCCAATGTCTTCTCTTAAAAACATTGATATATATTCAAATGGCACGAATGTAAATGTAAATGTAAACCAAATCTTTCAGAAAAGGAGTAATAATAATGATTGTACACGTAAATTGATTTTGCACGTGAAAATGACAAAAGAACTAAACAGAACAGTGCGTGATTCGTGTATCTTAAAATGACACAGGGATTTAAATCTTGAGTAATAATCCAAAGTTTGTAACAAAAATGTTTGTCCTTATGCAAGGACTTGAGGATGAAAAATTTAAGAGGCACAATAAGGAATAGATAATTTATATACTTGAAATGAACTTCCAATTATAATTCTGTCGTCCAAAACTTGTCATACATTGTACATAGTGATTTACATTCTTAAGAAGGTTTAGTAGATTTCATTAGGTTATCTCCCTGTCCTTTTTCAGTATTACTGATTTTTTTTCTAGAAGCTATCCACTTTGTTTTGTACCGATTATATCCGTTGTGGTTTAGTATATATATATATATAGAAATATTACAGTTTTGGATATGGTGATTTCGACTTATATAGTCCGTATAGTTTCAATATAAAGGCAAACCCCGGTATTTTAACGTCTCACTAGCGCACGGCTAATTTTTAATTACACCCATAGAGTCTCGAAATCGATTTGGCCACTAAAATGTTTCTGTTGATGTGGCGCATATTATATTCAAAGTACTAATATACTCTGCATTCCCGTCTTTTCGTGATTACAGACCATTTTAAGATGGAGTTGTACCCTAATATTTCTGAACGTTTAATTTCTAAATATATAATAAGATCTTTGAATCTGTTAAATTCCAAATTGTCAGAAAATGGTCACTATCAGGATTGTTCGGTTGACCTAGAGAATAAAATATTAGTGCTGCTATCATTGTTGACACTGATATATCGTTTCCATGGTTTAAAGAACCTGTCAAACAAAGAATCAAAAGGACTGATTTCCTATTTAGCAAGATCGACCTCTTTGTTGTCTGAATCACTTCTAATAAATCCTCTCAAAATGTGACCTCCATCATAAGCTTACACCATCTCAAAGAAAGCTATTGCAATAGTATAGTGTGGTAAAACACTTAATTGCCATACTGGCATTGAAAATGTATTACTTTGTGTTGAGAAATATGGGACACTTTTAAACCAATTTATCGGTAGTATAATTACGCAACCCTTTTTTTTTATTTATTTGTAATTCTCCGTTCGTA
Source organism: Ophiothrix spiculata (assembly GCA_000969725.1). Taxonomy (NCBI): domain Eukaryota; kingdom Metazoa; phylum Echinodermata; class Ophiuroidea; order Amphilepidida; family Ophiotrichidae; genus Ophiothrix; species Ophiothrix spiculata. Next base: position 61,454 of record JXSR01S054279.1, on the reverse strand, counting down.
ATCTTGCATCCACAACTGAAAGTAAACAAGAAATTAATTAAAAATGATTTTGAAACACACACACACAGATTTAAAAAAACACACCGATTATCGAGGAATCGAGCTTTGGCATTACTTGCGCCATACAGACTCAACTAATTTGTTCCAGGGGGAAGAGCGGTTGATTTTAGTCCATGTCTTCAGTTCTAATCTATATAAGCATCCCTCATTCCCCAAGATTGTAATCAATCTTTTATTTTATTATATTTTTTTAGAATTGCAAATTAAAATGAAAATTGAATGACAATGTTACCAGTTTGCATGGATTTCAGTGCGAAAGTGGGTTTTCCTTGTTTTTTTATTGCATGACAAATCCGTGTTAAATTGGAAACTATTCATATTTTCATGACAAATCATTCTGATTTGAATTTTTCTATGCTACTTCTGGAAGTCCAGTAGTCTTAAAAATGATAGCTATAAATAGTTCAGCATTCAGCATAAAACACACTACAAACAACACATACCAATAATAGTTACAGCTACCAAGAAAATTAATATTCTGTTACAGTTTAAGCTAAATAATATTTAAGCAAAATATTTTAATACAGAAAACTTCGCTAAGTCGATGCAACTCATCAGCCATGACAATGTGTAACAGTACACATATTTAATATTAGAGCCAATAAAAACAATAAGAAACAGGTTATTGCATCTGCAGAAGAGTTGGGCATTCATTTCAAATACCTCGACTAGAAAATGTAGAGAGAGATATGTTACAAAAATAATTGCTACCGAAAGCTGGATTCATGGGTGAAAACACCGACAGAATTAAACTAAAATCGTTCAGAGCACATCAAAAAATGTACAGCATGGTGGGGGGGGGGGTAGATAACTAAATATTACTTGAAGATTATTTTCTATTTGCAATTATAATTATTTCAACCTAAAACTCAAAACGAGATGTTTATTACTATACCCTATGCTGATAGGCATCAACTGAAAACAAATCCACATTTTTTATGCTGAATCCTTAAAAATTTTTATGCTGAACACCCCAACTCCATTAACTCCCTTCTACAATCCAATTGCTCATAAACAAATACTGCAAAAAAAAAATACGGCAACAAAGTACTTTCACATGTTTCTTGTAACTTCTGATAGAATTGTTGTTCTATTATACTATTTCTCAAAGTTGTTTTTCATTTCAAATAGCGTCGTGTACGCCACTCTTAATACACGCTCTGAAAATACGTGCGTAAATAAGTGCATCAGTACGCAGAAGGTCTTAACAACAAGCGCCGGAAAGAAAAACCTCGCGAATGAGAGAAATACAACTCTGAGAGAAACTATACATTGATCAAAATAGAACTTTCTATACTTGTGTTTTAATTCTTGAGAAGCATGCAGTAACTAAAATACTAAGATATCACTTACCTATTATTAGAAAAAGTCCACAGCAAGGGGAAACATGAAAAGAACCAAAGAGGAAAACAGGAAAATATCAATTAACAATAAATTGTTAGTTAAGAAAAAAATTAGTTTGAAATACTGTGATACGTGTATAATAACCGTGTACACTTTAAAATCGCTAAATGTGATGGCTCACCCCGAAAGGGGGGACTTTGCAGATGATATCAATTTTATTTTTTTTTCATTTCATCTCTTGCAGCATTTTCTAAGCTTTAAAATGACACCTTGCTTGTTAAAATCGATCAAGGCGATCAAATTTTACAATTGAAAATCTGCTGGAAATTCGTATTCTTCTTCTTTTTTTTGCTGCTTATTTTCACATGTATCTTGAAAAGTTTTCTGTCGCAAAGTCCCCCCCCCTTTCGAAAAAGAAAATGTAAAATGATAACATTTCTATTGCTCGAAATATGATTTCAACAAAAAAAAATTCTAATGGATGGTAAATTTGGAGATTTATTGAGGATTTATATTCTGTTTTATTTTTTCAACCACCACTATAATGGTAAAATTTATAATAGGTATTATAGCTTCGTACTCATCTGAATAAACAATTGACATATGATATCATACTTGCCCTTTTCATAAAATTTTTAAAGATAGCGACCAAAGTTGACATTAGAAACGTTTAGTTATCAAGAAAAAAATAACACCATCCAAAATAGAAAGGTCCTCAAGCAAGAAGCGTAAAAAATGGAAATATAAGACTTGTTTGATTAATCTACTGTTTAAAAGTGTTGTTTCATCAAATTTATGTTTCTAGCCTCGTATATACTTTCTATCTCATCAAAAAGCTGCTTCAGTACTTATTAACTGTTTATCCTCTCGTGTTACAAGACTGATCAGTAGATTAATGTGTCTGGACGTCTTTGTCACATTCTGATGGTCCCTTGCATGGAAAGAGATTATCGTCACCTTTACAAAACAAGATTGATTTCGACGTAAACCAACTGAAACACTATTTAAAAAGTCTTAAACAGTCAGCGCCTCGTCCTATGCAAATATGCTTTGAAAACCTTTGACCACAAGAGGGTTAATGCAAACAGAAAATGGGGATGTGGATAACGATATTTAGACTTTTTCCAATAAGATACCGTATGTTTTTATGTTTATGTTTGACTGTTATGAATACAAATTCTTCATTCCATAACATTTTAAATGAAATTGTATATTTTAAGCCATATATAGTATGGATATACTGACCCAATATTTGCAATCTTGGTATCGGCATTCAAGCGCATTAAACTAAACGCTTTTCAAAATGTTCAAAATCTAAAAACACAAACTACAATCTACGGAAGCCAGATAACTGAACACAGCTAGATGATTGATTTTCTTTGATAAGATAGAAAGCTAGAAAACTACAAATAAAGCTTAAGGATTACATCCTGCGGTATAAAATCTTTCAATTACGATTTCATCAACCAGAATTTGTCAAAATGAGATGTTTATTAACTGATGCTTCCAGTCACGTTCTACAGGCAAATTTCCATTCTTTGTACTGTACCCATAGGAAAACTTCACAGGAATAGCAAATTTGCCTTTGTACTGGTTATGATGTTTTTCCTATGGAAATTTAAATGCATTTTGCTTTAGGATTGTGCCAATGATGCAATGATAAAATCATGCAACCAAACCACCAATAATGAGGTCGGATTACATAAGATCTTAATCGGCACGACATTAAAGCCGATTTAAAAGGTAAATATTTTCAAATGTATCATAATCAAGTGGTATTGAATTTTAATGATCGTCGTGATCGCTTTGCTTTCAAATGGGTATCTGCTAACCTGCTGAAGAATTTCCATTTCGTTTTCCTTGCTTGACTACCTTTACGTCCTTAATAAAAACAAAAACTGAACATCATCTCGAACATAGTTGTTTAATTAACACTTTGGAAGGTTTTTCTAAATTTAGGTTCTATATATGTGATGCGTTACATCAAAAGGTACAAGTTGTCTACCTTGGACAAAATTGAGATTGTTGTGTTACTTGTAAGAAGACAAAATAAGCTTTAAAATGATACATTGCTTGTGAAAATTTAAGTTTTAGTTTCGAAGTTATGATGAATAAAGACGGTTGTTTTCTTATTATTTTCTTTAAAATTTACAAGCTTAATTGGCCTGTATCTCGAAACTTGCTTGGCCGCAACTTGTACCTTTTGATGTAACGCGTCAAATATATTATCATTTTGGTATCAACGGATATACAGGATGTCCGTACACTGATACCAAATGCATAGGGAGTACCGAATTGAAAGTCCTAAGAGTGAGTTGCATCAATCAGAAAAGTTTAATCAAAATAATTGTCCATTTATCAAAATTCAAATATTGCAATACCAAATAAAACCGATTGTCAAAATCTCTCTTCCTTTTTAAGCTCAAAAATTACTGACTTGATTATTGTTCGACAGCAATCTGAAAAAATTATTAAAATCAAGATCTTTCAAAGTCAGTTTTCACAATTTTTAGTGATTCCGTCCATTGAAACACTAAATTTAAAGGGCCTACGAAATAGGACGGTTATCCTTATAAGTCTCTGTGGGACACTCCATTTCAAAAAACAGGGACCGAAAAAAGAACACACAACAAATCGCACCATTAGTGGTAATATTGATGTATCAATCTGATCAGTAAGTATACCATGAATAGATTCCAACCAGTTACCTTGAAATTTTTTATTCGTTCTATTCAGTAATTCACTGATAGACCGATACTCCTAACAATTACCGCTTATGACGTAAAAAGTTGAGTATGATGTAGAAAGTGGTGTTTTTGTCCCTCCTGCTAGACTTGTCTCAAGTTGCAACATTATTATCTGTTTTTCTTAACACAAAACCCCAAATGATAATGAACTGTATTGTTTTGTATTCAATGGCCACTAATCTTCATTTTAAAACAAACTTGATTTTTTATTTCATGGGCCCTTTAAAATAAAAAAATAAACGATGGAAACTATCTGTGAGTCAATCAAGATATTTTGAAATGTTTATCTGAAATAACTGTTCTAATGTGCTTTTGACCAATCACTTATCAATATTTGTTCATAATTTGTAAGCACGTTTATAATTTTAACCTTGATACCTGGACTTTTATGATTGATGATATACATCAGCAATGTGACTTAAATTAATATTGCTTAGAATAAGATATTTACTTAATCTCTGTGCAGTAATCATAAAATGATTTTTAGCTTCTGATGGCAACATATGGCCCGCATGGCATTTATAGTGCATTTTACAACATGGAATTAAGCCGTTAATTTCATTTGGAGTAAATAGAAGCTCGTAGTAATAGAGAAGTAGACCTTTTGAGAGGTTATTAAAGGAGCATGGTCCTATTTTTCAAAATGTGTATTTTGTTTTCATATGAAAAATTACCACTCAAGATGTCTAAATTTCAAATTTCAGGTAAATTGGCCAAACAAGTCCAAATACGTCATAGACCGGAGTCAGCTATGATCACGGAATCGCTGCCATCCCTGGACAAAATCGAGTACAAAAATAGTACAACATTCCTAAGGTGCACATTTGGAACATCATTTAAGTACAATTTGAGTACATTTATAGTACACACATTTGTACTATATTTGTACTATAACTGTACTATAATTATGTTCCAAATGTGCACCTTAGGAATGTTGTACTATTTTTGTACTCGATTTTGTCCAGGGATGGCAGCGCCTGCTCAGTGGCTTGACATAGTGATAATCGGACTGGGAAGCGAGAGGTCCCGGGTTCGAATCCAGGTGAAAACCCGTAATTTTTGACCTTAAAATTTCCGAGGAGATAGTTTTTAAACGAAGAGGTGCTTAAAAGTGTTAGGGTTAAGGGAACACTGAACTTGAAAATGTTTTTTTCCAAAATAAAGCTCCAACAGACTTCAAATTTGGTGGGATGATGGTACTTGATGGAACTTTGAAAATTGACGCGGAAAAAAAACAGTGTCGCATAACCGTTGCCATGGTATTAGCAGCCATATTGGATTTTATTATTTTAATGTTGCGCGCTGGATTTCTTGACAACCAATTGACCAATTTAAATGGAATTTTATTCTTATGCCTCATGCCTCATCAAGAGCGCTAAAAAGCCGCTTTCTGCAATTTTTCCCTGTTCAGCCTGTGCGTCTCGCGTAATGTGGAAAAAGGCGCAGAAACGCGTCAGTTTATTTTTCATTTTGTTTTGAGAAGAGTGATTGGCGCAGAGAGTTTTAATGTGTTTTTTTCCACCTGTCATCCAAGTTTATATTTTTGCTTCTGTATTCGATTTGTCTTTGTGAATATTATGTTAATTCAGCTTTTGCTGCGATATCGATATTGTCTAATAAACCTTCAATCAATCAATCAATCATTTTTAACAAAAACGCGTTTAAATACGCAATTATGGCAAATTTCAAAAATTAGCTTTTTAGTGGTTTTGAGACATGCATGAGTGACATACATGCAAAATGTCAAGTGAATTAAAGGTTGTATGCCCGAGAAATTATGCACGCAACACCTAAATATGACCAAAATCGTTATTTTGAGAAATTGGCTTTTAAAGAAAATAAACACTAAATGCGTAATTTTTTCGCAAATATTTCCATTTCGAGTCTCATAAACATAACTTCAATGTAAAAAATAACTCAGAATGTATGAAATGCTATTTCCATGCAATAGATTTGGCAAGAAAATAATTTGAATCAATTTAATGGCCAATCTTGTTTTAAATACCCCCTTGAAAGCAATAAAATACATAAAAAATGCAATATGAGTATAGGAGAAATATCATTTACGTACGATTTGCGACAATATGCTTCACTTTGATCAACCATAACTTTTGAACTGAATATCGTATTGAAGTCAACTAAAAAGCAAATTGAAGTTAATATTTTAAATAATATTATCTAAGAAAAACAACATTTTCACCCAAATAGGCATATTTTCACAAAAGACCAGTTCAGTGTCCCCTTAAAAGGGAGTGGATACATTATGTATGTACTATGACATTGTATTTACTGACTACATTATTTTAGGACAGAAATCCGAAAAAATGAATTAAATCAATATTTTTCATGTCAGTTTACACTTTTTTCTTTCAGTGATCATCATATTGTTATGGGGATGTCAATAGGATGCTGGCTATATCACAATACAATATACCGTACATTCAAATAATTAATTTAAAATAAAAATACATGATGGAAACTATTTGTGAGTCGAGCAAGAGATATTGAAGTTCTTATATGCTTTTGACCAATCACTTATCGACATTCCTTCATATTTTGTAAACACATTTATAATTTTAACCTTGATACCTGGACTATTTATGATTGATGATATACATCAGCAATATGACTTAAATTAATATTGCTTTGAATAAGATATTTACTTATTATCAGTGCAGTAATCATAACATGATTTTTAGCTTCTGATGGCAATCTATATGGCCCGCATGGCATTTATAGTGCATATTATAACATGGAATTAAGCCGTTAACTTCATTCGGAGTAATAATAGAAGCTCGTCTTATAGCAATGTTGCAAAGCAGAAGGAGGCTTTTGATATGTTATTAAACGGTCATTACATTTTTATTTACTTATAATTAATTCTTATAGATGATGCATACGTCACTTCAATACTCATTAAAAGGGAGTGGGTACATTATGTATGTACTATGACATTATATTTACTGACTAGATTATTTTCGGACAGAAATCTGAAAGAATGAATTAAATCAATATTTTTCAATGTCAGTTTACATATTTTTCTTTCAGTGATCATCATATTTTTATTGTGATGTCAATTGTATGCTGGCAATATTATAACGAAAGATACCGGACATTGAAACAATCAATTTAAAATAAAATAAATGATGGAAACTATTTGTGAGTCAAGCAAGAGATATTAAAGTTCTTTGACCAATCACTTATCAACATTCCTTCATATTATAATTTTAACCTTGATACCTGGACTTTTATAATAGATGATATACATCAGCAATATGACTTAAATTAATTTGGCTTGGAATAAGATATTTTATATACTTACTATCACTGCAGTAATCATGAAATGATTTTAACTTCTGATGGCAACATATGGTCCGCATGGCATTTATAGTGCATATTACAACATTGAATTAAGCCGTTAACTTCATTTAGCTAATACAAGTCGGAGCAATAATAGAAACTCGTCTTATAGCAATGTTGCAATAGAGCAAGAGACCTTTTGAAGCATTATTCATTAAACGGACATGACATATTCCTTTACTGATTCACCTTTTATACGTAAATAGTTATACTGCAACTTATAATTAATCAAGAAATGAAAAGTCTATGCTATATTTCATATTTTTCACATATGTCTTGTGTTATGTCACCAAACAAGACTTTTTTCATTAAATGACAATTTAGTTTTTAATAAAACAAAACACACATTTAGCTAAGAAATGTAAAACAAACGTTTTGGAATATTTTTTTCAAAACAATGTAAAAATATTTTAGGACAATTTATATTCTTTAGTCTGTAAGAGTTATTTAATGTTCGAAAGGATTGTGTCACTTGGTTAAATATTGATTTAAGAAAATTGTTTTCCCCGATGATTAATGCTTTCAAGTGTGAGTCCTCGATTAGTGTGACACCTGCCGTCAGCAATGTTCATATTACAAAATCAGCTACATCTTCTTGTGTTTATCGTGTCACATTATGAACAAGTATAATTTGATAGTACATCTTTGTCATCCTCTTATAGAAAAAACAAATGCGATTTAATTGCATTTAAACAATTCCACATTTGCGATTGATCTTCAGGACACAAGTTATATTTTTATCGACAAAATATTTTCTGCACTTCATAACTGTATGTACCTTCTGATGTCTAAACTATCACCAATTAATTTTATTTTATACTATATAAAACGTATAAATATCCACTTTTATAATAAAACCTATTTTTGCAAATAATGAAAACAATGTAAACAAAGCCTGGTCCAGAATATTGAAAATCGTGAATATACAACATTTCTCCAGAGCACCCCATAAATTATTAATTCTAAAATATGTTGACAATTCTAAAAAAATCTACCAAAATGGAACTCTAAAGTTTGTTTATTTTAGAATATCTCTAAAACCCTATAGTCAAATAGAAAGAAACACATTATACCGCTAGTAATAAAGGTCTTTACTTGCCCAGAAAGTAATACGAGTCAGTAAATATGCGGTGTTTAAGCGTGTCCAAAGCAAAGCGAGAATGTTGGAATGTTGATTTCCCCAGAGGAACCCATAACATATTAATTATAAAATATGTTGACAATTCTAAAAAAATCTACCAAAATGGAAACTCTAAAGTTTGTTTAATTTAACTTGAAAAACCTTAGTCCCATAGAAAGAAACACATTTTACTGCTAGTGATAAAGGTCTTTACTTGCCCAGAAAGTGATATGAGTCAGTAAACATACGGTGTTTAAGAGTGTGTCCAAAGCAAACCGAGTATGGTAAGGAAAGTGTAAGAAAATAGGTAGAGTAATCTAATAGACGGCTGGAATTCAAACTGTGTTATGTCAAGTGGGATATGTCCTACATCTTAGCTATAGCATTGGGATTTTGTTAATAAAATAAGATTGTATTTGGATTTAACACATCAGAGTCAATATTGGGATCTTTTAAATTCTTGACATTTCACTTGGCAGTGTTTAATAACTCTTTTCTCATGCAAATGCATACATGTATATAATTAAAGTATATTGATTCATTTATTTGTTTATTATTAGTTATTTACCTATTGTTTTGAAACCACCTTTATTCGAAATAATAATAATAATAAAATATGGTATTTCATTTTTGGATTAGCGAACCCTTTGACTATCGATCACGGTTATTTTTCTGAATAGGTGACTTCATTTCAAATTCGGGTTAACGACCTTTATGACAAGTAATCTGTTTAACTAGTAGCGGCAAGTTATATTACATAATTCGAAATGTGTAAGGCCGATAACATACTCGGCCTCAAAACAAAATTTTCGCTACCAAAATTTGGTGGTGACGTCAAAATGACGAGTGACTCCAAACAAAATAACTTCAACACCGAGTTGAGACCTATACAATTTCGCGCTAGATGGCACATGCTATTGAATTGCCATATACATTAGACCAAATGTTTGCTACCCGTTCATACTTTAAGTTCGATGGCAAATATTTGGTGACGTCACGACCAAATGTTTTGTAGAAAAACATTGTTTGCAGGCCGAGTATGATTTTACCTTTAGTAGTATGTTTCTAATTATTGATTATTAAAGATGGTACTCATCGTGGCAAAATCAAGTGATTTGGAAATGATTACTGAAGTTGGAAACTGTTTTATTGTTAATATCATTTTTTTTTAAATGTGTTTAAATTCTTATTTAGGGATAGTTTTTCCTTTTCAAATCAGTCTACTTGAAAAATTACAAAATAGCAAAGGAACTTTTAAGCTTTCAAATATTTCCTTCATGTGTCAGTGTTTTTTAACAATTCAAGTAAATTAACTTTTTTCTACTACAAAAGCCCATTACATTGATAGTTAGAATATCAACATAAAGACATAGTATAAAAAGTACTTTCTCTTTCATTCACATTGTTACGTTGCAGCTAGCACAGAATAGACAATTCAAAAATAATAATAACATTAATATTTATCATTATGTTTATGTCTCGTTGAATTTGCACGTGGTATTAATAATTTTATCTGCTTTAAGCAGGTCGGGTCAATGAGATCGAAATAGCCGATATGGACTGTTTTTATGGTGTTGTAAGCAACTGATCTGAATTGGAATAAATGAAATGACATCTCTAAAAGGGCACCCTATTCCATCTTTCGTATATGTTGAACCGTTGATACCAATAATAATAATAATAATAATAATAATAACAGGCATTTATTGAGCGCCTTATCAATAAGGTCAAAGCGCTGCACAACAATGAATAAAAATACTTACAACTACAACTTAAATTTACGACTCTTAAAAATACATCATTTACATGAAAACACACAAAATGAAAGTGCCAGAGTACAATGCCATCTGAATGAGATATGGAGAACAAAATTACGATGGGAAAAGATGAGTCTTTAAGGCTTTTTTGAAAGCAGTGATTGAGTTGCAGATATTGAGTGGCAAAGAGTTCCATAGACGAGGAGCAGCAGCACTGAAGCTCTTGTCACCATATGTTATTTGATGTGTCCGCGGAACAACAAGTAAAAAACCATCAGCCCCAGATCGAAGACCTTCAAATCCGGGAGTATAACAAGTGAGAAGATCACACAGGTATGATGGCAAATGTCCATGAAAACTTTTGTATATGAGAAGCAAGAGTTTGAAGGCTATACCAATGTTATGTCTTAGTGGATGCCGATGGTATAATGAAACAGATGCTCATTTTTTTACTTTTATGATCAGAAAAAAGAATACCATAACGTCACGCATAGAATTTAATCAGAATTTAGATAAAAATACTATCTAACTTCAAATAAGGTGACGTCAAACAGTCAAGGTTATAATTATTTACTAAGGTAACTATTCCGAAATCTGACCACTCTAGATCTATGAACTTACTCGTCCAATATTTAATTTTTGATTAGGACCTCGCGTGTTTGAATTTGAATACTGAATTATCACGCTTAAATTGGTTCTAAGCATCATAATTCCTATCGTTTCCTATTATACATTATCGTTCCAAATATTCATAAAAATATTCAGCAGCAATCTCTCATGATTATCGGGTATAATTATAATTTTACCAGGTTAAATATGATTTAATATAGACAAGTAGACTAAAAGAATTTTTTATAATAATGTTATAATGAGTCACTAGTATAATTTGCATACACATATAAATTAAGTTCTGCTTTTGAAATAATAAAATATGTCTATGTGTTATAAACGGCAAGACATTAGATTCTTACTCTGAAGGGCCCGCGTTCGAATCTCAGGTCACGTAGATAAGGTAAATGATAATACTAGTCTTGTCCTCAGTTGCGTGTAAGAGAGGAGTGCGAGTGATATTACAGGTTAATTAATGTTTCGATTAGAGTTTGGTGTAATGTAATGAAGTCATCGCTGGCAGTAAGTTATAAATTTTCAAAGTTAGACCTTGGAAGTCGCATCTGAGTTTTAATCATGGCAGAAAGTTCTAATAAGTTAAGTGTTCTCATAACTGTAAATGTCATAAAATGTAAAAATGGACCGATTCATGAAGGAGTAAACAGTTACGTAACAGTAGAGTGATTTTTTCTTTATACCTGGATTTCGTTCGGTCGAACTTTTTTTTTTTTTTTTTTTTCATTTTCGGACTAGCGAACCTTCAGATTGGCGAGGTTTTGGACTAGCAGGCTGTAATCTTTGCCAGAGTGCCACCTGACGGAATGGCGAGGAGTGGAAGACAGATATCAAAAGGATCCAACTATGGTATCTGTCATCCACTTCTTGTTATGGCATCAGATGCCAGACGAAAAATAATAGATGGTATTGATGAGTAGCTCAATTTCCTTACTACAGAATATCAATTTTCAATGATTTACATATTATGAAAGTTTTATTTGTCTCATACTGACTCTTCCTATTATATGATATTTCTTAATATCGATGTGTTCTGTTAAGAACTGACTCGTGGTAGGCAATGGTAACATGAACTCGTGCAATATTTTATTTTATTTTATTTTTCATTTTGAGTTGAAAACTGACCTTTGATATATACCGCGATAATTCATCCAGTCGCGATGGCCAATCAGTAATAAGATTACATAAACATTGCATGTTGGTATAAGCAAATACCAATTTATGCCAAGTTAAATAATATTGATTTCAGCTGGTTGTGAATTTTGTGCCTGACCATGAAAATGATTGAATGACAGATGAGGGTTAAGAATTACCAAGCATGTGACAGTTAAATAGAAAACATGTACATGTATGGTGTATGGTTATAGAGACCATGACAGCTGATACTTCGAGTTGATTCCAAAATGATGGATTTGGGCATTTATTGATGAATACATTTGAGAAAAGACAGTACACGTATTATCTTTATACCAATGACTAAATTGTGGGGTTTTTTT